>JBBPOB010000711.1:0-13705 GCA_038091275.1 Tylopilus subfusipes | reverse complement strand
AAATTTGATGATGGGATCATTGGGGTCAGCCTGTGCGGAAGCTGCGTTATGTCCTTCGAGGAAGCGGGAAATGCCGCCTGGGAATCCGGGAAACGCAAAGAAGAGGGGAAGAAATGGGATTTATACCTGCCGGAGCGGAGTGTCTTGGTGATGTCAATGGACGCGCGATACCATTGGAAGCACGGGATATCAGGAAGGACGCACGATCTCGTTGAAAACGAGGACGAGTACCACGAACCCTACTTGATCAAAAGGGGAATTAGATTAAGTGTTACCTTTCGATGGTTACTCCCAGGCGCAGACATTGTTGGTGGTCCAGAGGCGTGAGTCTTAGATTCATCAGTGCGATTCTGAAGGGAGATTCAAATTTCCTGTGCGGCTCGGATATAGAAGGTTGGAAGAAAGCAGTGGAGATTAATTGTGTTCTATGATCTTATGCCTATGTCCCTGATACAAGCGAGTAGCGTGCCAGGTGCTTAGAAACCGCCGCGCAGGGCGAGGACGAGGTGGAGAACTGATCCAGCTGCGATGTTGAACTCCCTGGCAGTCTTCTCATCAGGCCTAACCATAGCTTAAGCACGAGACAGGGATATATCAAGAACGCGTCTTTACATCTGTCTTCCACCAAAGATCAGCCTTTGTTGCTGTGGTGGCACACCTGACTGTTCCTCGACCTTTTCCTTGATCCGAGTGATCTGCGGAGAATAGAAAGTCAGTAAGCAACTGACGCAAGAATCGCACAACTCGCCTTGTCCTCTGGATCGATGTCTAGTTCAATCTTGACGCCACAAGATGAGATAGGGTACACTAGAGACGCCGCAGGACTTACCTCCTTTCCAGTTAGCGTCTGGGAAAACAAAAGATCAGCATCTGAAGACAGATTGTTTCATCGAGAGCAGGTGCACCTTAACTTTGATCAACATCCTTAAGCGAGGAAACGCAGGGCTGGCCCGGCTGGGCGCAAGTTGAGTAGGGTTGCTGACTAAGCTTATCGCTCAAACGTGCTGTGCACCCTCCCATTGGCCGAGGCTTCCAAGAGAACACGTGACTCGAGGTTACCTAATCCGTCCCGGATACGGCAAGCGCTTCAGTCCGGTCGAGCGTCGAGAGCGCGACGAGCGGCGCCCGACGACACGGACAGGAAGAGAAAGGTTCGGAAAGGTTCGTATTGGGTGGGACAACGCACCTAGAACGAGCAACTACGATATGTAGGGTGAAGTGCTAGATAAGTGGTGTAAAGTGGGTAAAGTACTTTGCGCGGAAAAACTTAAACAAAGTGTCTATAACCGAGGAAACAAACATGCGGTGCACGTCTGCCCGCTAATTGGCTGCCAGTGTCCCTGTTTGTTTGTTTTTTTCGGTCCGCGTCGGCCAACGAGCGACTTGAAACTGCGTGTGTGCGGGATCACACCCTCCGGGCTTCGCTGAGCACACCGACAGCCTGCGAAGCAAGCCTGGCTTGTCGGGTGTAGTATATCCTAACCAGACAGTTACCTTGGGCTGGGTGCCATCACTGACAGGTGCTATCCTCGAAACAGGAACTTGAATCTGGTGAGGCAATAATTCAGGTTGCTGACTAAGCTTCTGCCACACAGACTCGGACATTCCGTCGACGAGTCGGAACGTCCCTGGGCTTGGGCGCGTCCAATGCGCGTCCGACTTGATCCGCCGGGGGGAGTAAACTGGGAAATAATCAGGGGATTTGGATGTTAATAGTCACTGATGGAAACGACTTTTTTAGCCGTCTCGGGCTTTCCACAGGAACGAGCGCATTCCCAAGGTCACGCTGCCGCAGATCGTCTGGAAGCATTTCTAGTATTTCGTACTCTATTAAGAATCGGATGACACATGTTTAACGGGTTCGCGCTATCGCTATCTGGAGGGTGCGGCGTTTGTGCTTCTCCGAGCTAGAGCGACGAGAGCCTCTCCCATTTCACCCCAAGTTGCGAGTCGACTCACGTTGGGATTCCCAAACAACCTCGCGCACCTTAGGGAAAGTCAACGCACTCACATCGGTATCGAGATGGACTCGCGTAGGAGTGGGCAGGGGAGTTGCGCTGAATTGGAAGGCAATGATGCGATCGTCTCTCGTCTTGCACAGCAAGACAAAATTCCTTGGTACAGCAAACCCAACCTCCGACTCTTATACATCTTGATGGTTCCGACCTGTCTCGGAGTGGAAATGACGAGTGGGCAAGTATTAGCCTTTGGGACATGGTTCAATGGTGAGATGCTGACACGAGGACAGTTTTGATGCTTCTATGGTAAATGGCCTGCAAGCCGTGCCTTCATGGCTTGAATGTAAGCTGGTCAACTTGGTCGATGTCAGAAAGGATTGACTTGAGTGTCAGATTTCGATCATCCTCGTTCCGCCTTATTGGGTCTCATGTCTGCCATGTATTCACTGGGTTCTGTTGCGGCCATTCCATTCGCTCCCTCCCTTGTCGATAAAACTGGAAGACTATCCCCGATGTTGCTCGGAAGTATAATCTCGATTGTCGGAAGCATTCTTCAAGGATCTGCATTAAGTTGTAAGTGATTGATGTGTTTTGAAACTCAAGGACATTCTTCATTTTCATTCCAACAGTCATGATGTTTATCGTTGCTCGTTTTCTCCTCGGGTTTGCCAATGTCTTATGCGTCGTAGCTGCTTCTTCTTTGATTGGAGGTACGGCAAAGTGAATTAACTTTCATATTTGTTCTTACGCACGTGAAGAACTCTCACACCCCAGGGAGCGAGCGGTCATGGGTTGCCTTTTCAGTACCTTTTTTTACCCCGGTAAATCGAAACCATGACGGTCTACGGGGAAACTAATCCCTCCTAGGTGCTGTGGCTGCTGCCGCTGTGACCCTCGTGACGTTCTCTATGACTAGCAATTGGGGGTGGAGAATACCATCGTATCTTCAAGTATTCCCTAGTCTTTTTCAACTCTCCTTCATTTGGTTCCTCCCGGAGTCTCCTCGTTGGCTCATATCAAGGGGAAGGGGAGATGAAGCATACGCCATCCTCGTAAAGTATCATGCAGAAGGTGACGAAGATTCGGAATTCGTCCAGGCGGAATATACTCAGATCAAGGAGACGTTGGAAGCAGAACTGAATATTGCTCAGATGAACCAAAAGGAAGCACTATTCGCGCCGGGAATGCGGAAGCGTGTGATTATCGCATCTTTCCTTGGTCTCTTTACCCAATGGAGTGGCAACGGATTGATTTCGTAAGCCCTGCATTCGATTGCCATTTGTTGGACTGTCCGCAGCGCTTATTATGCCAATAGACACTACCTTTCTCCGATTTTGGATAGCATTGGCGTTCACGATAATCGGACGAAGCACATCATCAACCTAGCCAAATTCTCTTGGAGCCTCGTTAATGGTACATTCATTGCATTCACGGCACCTCGGTATCCTCGACGGAGGGTGTTTTTAGTAAGTAATGTGACCATCGGCGATTATCTTTGATGCGGATTTCCTAACCTTTCCGTAGACGTGCACTATCTCTCTCCTGGTTGTATTCACCGCATGGACCATAGCGAGTGCGGAGTATTCGTTCACTCACAACAAAGTCTTTGCTCAGATAGTAATCGCGTAAGTGTCTTAAGTCACCGGAAATACAGTGTTTTTCATTCACCACCTTCTGCAGTCTCATCTTTTTGTATAGTCCGGCTTATAATCTAGCATTCACCGCCTTGCCTTACAGTAAGCATCCCGCTTTCCGTGTCACCCCATGTCACATTTGATGCAACGAACTGGGATGCTAACAGCTTACTTGGTTGAAATTTTCCCCTTCCACGTCCGAGCGAGGGGCATCGCTTTTTACCAGTGGTGGTGCCGCGGTGGCGGATTCTTTAACGAGTTCGTGAATCCTATTGGGATCGACCTCGCAGGTCCGTCCATCTACTTCATTCAGCTGACATGAAGCTCTGATAAATTCTGTGGGTAACGATAGGTTGGAGGTGGTACATCCTGTAAGCTCTCCTTGTGGGATTGCTGGTCTGCGTGCTCATTGAAGATGTCAGGTATTGCGTCTGGATTGCCTTTGAAGTGGTGTTTGTCTACTTCATGATGCCAGAGACGTCGGGGCGGACCCTCGAGGAGCTGACGTTCTGTACGTGTTGACGCTCAAAACATGCTCTGTAACTGATACCCCCACAGTGTATGAGGATGATCACAAACGGGAGGTACTCAGGGGTTCTGAGCGCGAGCCACTGCTCGGACATGGAGAGAGAGACGCGCATGATGACATTGAAGGAAACTGATCATGTCCAGCAGGAACAACACTGAATCTTCTTGGATGTATCGCGAATCTTGGATATGAATACAACCGCCTTTCTTCTCCTATGCCAAGTTTATTCTCAACATTTCGTCAGGTCAAAATTCTCGTTTATTTACAGTGGGGCTATTCAAGGCAGATGATGAGAAGGTCCAGTGACTAATCAACCATATTAGATGCCGCACGGCGATTGGCATCACCCACACTTTTACCCAACTGGTACGTGGAGCCGCGCTCTAGGGCCAGTGTTCGATAGGATGCCGTTTACCTCCCAATACGTTCGAAAGCCAACTGTCTTAGATAGCTTCATTGTAGATGTTTGCAGGTTCCTCCATTGTGCTAATAGCCTATGCTGCTTGGTATGTCATTCACTTTCCAGTAAGATATCGGAGGAAGTACCTCCTCATGTCATCGTCGGCCATATAGTAGTAGGCATGGAAGGAACGACATAATCACAAATGACACCTCAGTACATAATGCCAATTCGCACACCTTCTACACCTTCTGTATCCTGATACGGTCCTCCGACTGATGACTTCAACTTCTTGGGATCCGCACACTATCCCTACTGTCATCATGAGCTAGAATGAAGTCAGCAGCACCGCAGATGGAGAGAATATCTTTCAAAGCACACTCTAAGGAGGAGCACGTAGCATCTAAGTATTAGCGACGCCGCGCAAGCTGCCGTTCCGGAGAACCGGGCGGGAGGCTCGGGCCGGTTTTAGGTTCACCGCCACACGTTCCTCTGCGCAAACACTGGCAACAAGCTGGCAAGCGCAACCACCTCGACCCGGGTACGACTATGAGCGCTAGCAGAATAACAGCATCGGCATCTGCGCTCGCCCAACTGGCTCCACGTCTTACGCGCGTGCCCAAAACCACCGTCGCATGCGTCTGGTCACGGCATGCGAGCACCAAACCGTCCAACGACGAGCGCACCCTGGCAAAGTCGGCCGACATGCTCAACGCGCTCATGGGCTCGACTTTAGGTCTCAGCGCCAAGCCATCCACATCCACCCCTTCGCCCTTGCGTTTGACCCCCGCACCTCAACAAGCCCAACCCCCAGCGGTGAACGGTAACGGTAACACCACCGCAGCCGACATGTTCATTCCGCCCGCACACGACCCCCTTCTCGACTATATCGCCTCTGTCATCCAACAACACGGCCTCCGCGCACGCGCTGCTCGCACCGTCTCACGCATGCTCCTTCACATTCATACCTTCACGCGTGCACCCCCCACGCCCATCGTGCGCGAGGCGATAATGGCTGCCGCGCCTGCTGTTCGCGTCGTTTCGTTCAAATACGGAACAAAAGTGATGATGACGCCGCACCCGCTGACGGAGAAACAGCGCGTGCGTGCCGGACTCAAGGCGATCATCGCAGCGAGCGAGTCGCGGCCAGGAAAGAGTCTAGAAGTGCGACTGGCGAAAGAAATGATTGCTGTGGTACAGGGAGAGAGTAGATCGCTGGAGGAAAAACAACGCGCGCACAGATTGGCGATGGTAAACAGGTCAGTGTCGTTCTCTTCCTCTGTCGTCTCCTGTCGGCTGAGCAATTATTTTTTTCAGGGGAAATCTACGCAGATGAACGTTGAAACATTGAACTTTGGAGGTCTGCTGATATTCTGTCTATTAATACATACCCACAGGGATCCACAAAAGTAATTCGCTTCCCTTTTGGATGGATCATATGAAACATGCGTGATATATTGAACCAGAAACAAAACACAACATCAATAAGTACTAGTGTCGTGAGAGCTTGCCCAGTGCATAAATAGAGCCATGTGCAGGGCCTTCTGCACCTGCTGTACCACCTGTTCTCTCCATGCTTCCCACTCCCTGCTAAATCTACGAAGCAAGGAATGGGATGCAGGGTAGTGACCTTGCGGAGACCTCGATCGCCCTGGAGGACAAGAAAACTTACATTTTTCTCAGTGACAGTTCGTCGGACGAGTCCCGCTTCTTACTTATGATCATCTACGTGCCATGGTTCTAACGCATTTACGAGGAGAATGCGGACTGTGAGCACAAATCAACGCTCACGTGTACCAAACGTTAAGTACTGTATACGCTTCAACTTGAAGTTCGACGTCTCGGGATACATTGACAACCGCGACATCGAAAGGGAACTGTACGTACTAGCTGACAGTGCTGACGGCCAGTGATATGTTCGTAGGATCAACCAATGCGGTACTCCATATTAGTCTGGTGACCAGACCCTCGTTGGGATCGACGCACCTCATAGCGGTCTGATCACCAGACTAATACCATATGTCCCCCAAGGATAGTGTGCTGATCGCAGATGGCTTGAAAAAAAAAGAGGGGGAACCATGCACCAGAACGTGTGGAAGCGATACGCACCCGCACGAGCACCTTCTTTGTGCGGTTATCGTGTATACCGACTCGGATGCCACTGGGCCAGGAGAACGAAGTAGCTGGCATGTGCGAGAAATCGGCGTCTGATAAGCGGGAATCACCGGCAAATCTTTGCCAAGTCAGTCCTTTCCCACCTATAGATTCAACGATGACTCCATTCGGACCTGGTCAACACCTACTGCCAACTCATCCGAATGTTTGAACCTTCAACGTTCAACCTCGAGTGTCTACGCAATCTGAGTCTTGTCCTATGCATCATGATGATACTTTACCGGATGTCTGCTCGTCGAAAAACCCCGAGTAGCCTCCATCTCCCGGCGGCGGACTCTGGAGCACGCTGACCTTTCTGGAATGACCCTTAGTAGGCCCTATAATAAACCTGAAGACCTGGAGCCTGTTCCCGTAGACGTGTACTGGAGAAATAGCAGATAGGGCGTCGTCTCCGCCGTGACGGCGGAACAATTCTTGTATGGGCTAGTAGGGACGCCAGCCTGACGAATGAATGGTGGAGGAGAGATGTCAAGGGCTTTGTCGATGAAAGAAATACTGATGAATGGAGTGTGGCTTTGCGACGATGGAAGAGAAACTAATGAAGGCTGCCCTCATCAACCTGACAACCTCCTCTATACCGTGTATGGGGCAATGCATGACATGGTCGGGTGTGATGATGTCCGAGACGCCAGCCCGGATCAGGACCAACACCCTAGCGCTATAATCCCATTACAAGTGGCTATAATTAACTTATCATTTTCAAAAAATCCGATTATAATGTCTTATAGCGC
Source organism: Tylopilus subfusipes (assembly GCA_038091275.1). Classification (NCBI taxonomy): domain Eukaryota; kingdom Fungi; phylum Basidiomycota; class Agaricomycetes; order Boletales; family Boletaceae; genus Tylopilus; species Tylopilus subfusipes. The sequence continues at coordinate 6,278 of JBBPOB010000711.1, read as the reverse complement.
TAGGGTGCTGGTCTTGATCGGCGCGGCATTCAAGGTAATTGCGACATCAGCGGGACTAGAGCTCATATCCTAATATCATGAGGACAGTTTATCCCTCTAAACAGCTAATTGAAGCAGTAGTCTCGTCAACGGCGGGGCGCTGATACATAGTACACCCGACGGGGGACCGGCTCAGCCTACCTGATTACAGTCCCCAAAAGATTCAATAGGCGCGTCTGAGAAGCTGTCAACGGATTTTCAAGCTGGAGCGAGGAACGGATACTTAGGCTGGATGTATCATAACCCTAGAACTTGAAATGCACTGAAGCTAGGGTTTGTTCGTCCCGGTTGTTGGCTGCAGTGCATTGACAATTGCTACAAGCGGTCCGGTTGTGTAATCCAAGGAGCTCAAGGCTGCTTGGCTCTGTGACTACGACTCAAGTTCACGGTAGTGTTGCAAGACTCGGTGTTCGTCCCACCTTACGAGTGGGACGACTTGTTAGGCTGTACAGTTCGGAGTTATCTTGATCAGAGTTACTCGGTAGTAGTTTTCCGCAGCGAGCTATCAGACAAACTACAGCGTCGTCCAGGCTGCAGGCACGAGCGCGCCTTCAATGACCGTCTTCCATGGTACCATATGTCTCAATTTCTTCGCCGTGTTCACGCAGTGTCCTGGCCCCAGCAGGTCTGAGTGCTTCCTGCTCACGATCATACACTGTGGAAGCATCCGTGAACACTGAGAAGACTATGATATGGCCATTGGCCCACAGCACGAGAAGAACACTTACAAAATGTCAGCTCCTCGAGCGAGCGTCCCGATGTCTCGGGAAACATGAAGTACACGAACACGACCTGGAAGGCATTCCACACACAGTAGCTTCACATTTTCAGCGCCCGTACATTTGCATCCTGGAGGGAGAACTTACACGATGTACCATCTCCAACCTATGATTCCCCACAAGCTATGTCAGGGCTACAACTCAGCTGAACTCAGCAGGTGGACGTACCTGCGAGGTCTATCCCAATAGGATTTACAAACTGATTAATAAATGCACCACCGCGGTAGAACCACTGATAGACAGAGATACCAGTAGCTCGGACATGAAAGGGGAAAAGTTCGACCAAGTAAGCTGTTTGAATTCCAGTTCAAGTCAGAGACTAATACAGGGTGATCCGTACGGCATAATGCTTACTGTAAGTCAAGGTGCTGAATGCCCAATTGAAAGCTGGACTATACAAGAAGATGAGACTATGGAGCGTGAGCTATAACGGATAACGCTGCTTTCATTGACCTGGATACTCACCCGAGCACCACCCGAGCAGAAGCTTTGCTGTGGGTGAACGAGTACTCTGCACTAGCTATCGTCCACGCAGTAAATATAACAAAGAGAGAGATAGTGCACGTCTGCGGAAATGTTAGAAGAGTGCTATGAGAAGTAATTGAAGAATGCATTACTAGATATATCCTCCGTCGGGGGTATCGGGTGTTTATCAACGCAGCAAAAGTGGCATTCACGAGGCTCCAAGAAAATCTGGCAAGGTTGACGATGTTCTTCGTTCGGTTATCGTGAATGCCAATGCTATCCAAGATCGGCGAAAGAAAGTGCCTGCGCCCGTGTGATAGTTTCAAACCAACGGATGGGAATCAACGATAGGCCTTACGAAATTAACCCAGACCCACTCCACTGTATAGTCAAACCAAGGAAAGATGCGACGATGACCCGATTTCTCATCACTGGCGTAGACAATACCCCCTTCCGGTTCATCCGGGCAATCCTCAGTTCTATTTTCAGCGCCTTCTCAATCTGAGTATACTCAGCCCTGACGAATTCCGAGTTCTCGTCTCCGTCTGCATGATACTTCACAAGGATGGCGAATGCCTCGCTCCCTCTTCCCCTTGATACAAGCCAACGAGGAGACTCTGGGAGAAACCAGATGAACGTTACTTGAAGGAGACTAGGGACTATTTGAAGAAACGATGGTATTCTCCACCCCCAATTGCTGGTCATGGCAAACGTCCCGAGGGTCACCGCAGCAGCAGATACAGCACCTAGAAGGGGTCAGCCATCGAATAACATAGATAATTCTCAGTGTACCGAGGTCGTATGAGGTAGTGAAAAGGCAGCTCATAACAGCCCGTTCTTTGGGATGTGCGAGTTCTTTGCATAGCTTAATAACCAGCATGCGAGTTAGATCCGCTTGCCGCACCTCCAATCAATGAAGAGGCGGCGACGACACAAAAGACATTGGCAAATCCGAGGACAAAACGAGCAAGAATAAACATGGTGACTATCGGATCAGAGATGAAGAGTGTCTGTCATGTTTCGAAGCATAGGAATCACTTACAATTCAATGCGGATCCTTGAAGAATACCTCCGATTATCGAGATTACAGCTCCTAGCATTATCGGATATCGCCTTCCGAGTTTATCGACAACAAAGGGGATAGATGGAACAGCAGCAAAAGAACCCAGAGAATACATGGAAGACATGAGGCCCAACGAGGCAGAACGAGGATGATCGAAATCTATCTTTCGAGTCAACTCTTTCTTGTAGAAAATGGTTGAGCACCCTACATTCTATCCATGAGGGCACAGCTTGCAAGCCATTCACCATGGACGCGTCAAAACTTTTCTCGCACGTCAGCATTTCACCGTTGAACAATGTAACCACTTGCCCGCTCGTCATCTCCACTGCAAGACAGGTTGGAAACGTCAATAAATATAAGAGTCGAAGGTTGGGTTTGTTGTACCAAGGAACTTTGTCTTGTTGCGCAAGCCGAGAGACGATCGCGTCCGAGTCGTTGCTTTGTAGTGGCCACGGCGTACAACTTCCTTCAGGTCGTTCATTCCTCCACGTGTCCATTTTGATAGCGATGGGAGGACGTCGACTTCCCTGCGAAGCGGGTGATTGATTCGCACCAAACTCGACTCGCACAGATGTAACGGGAGAGGTTGTAGGACTTCTGCGCTTGCTCTAACTCAAACGCCAGACACGAGAACTGTGCTTTCCAGATGGGGATGTTGCGAACCTATTGGTCATGTATGTCATAAGGCAGCTCCCGATAAGGGCGAGTTCTCTGACTTATCACTGACACGGGCGGCCCACCAGCGGTATTTGTACCGGTTCCTTTCGGGTTCCCAGCAGGACTTGCTCGTTCCCATGCACCTTCACTAGCCGGCATGTTCCACCGTGGCATCCACAAGGCATTCGATTCATAGATTCCATCATGATTTATCTCAGGCCGTTGGCCTGGAAGTCGGGAGCGAACCTTTTCAAGTTGTTGCAGCTAGGTACCTCCGAGACAAAGCAAGTTCCTCCGACGAACTAGGCCATCGATCGTTGCTGGCTGTAACGCGCGCCGTGCGAAACCAGACTGCCTGTATGATTCAAGTTCATGGCAGTACTATTTGTTGGATCCAAATCGAACTTTTATTCTACCTTTAGTCGGATTGCTTGGGAAGCTGGAAAGTTTGGGGTTACCTTCGTCAAGTTACTCAATCTAAGTAGTAGTCTTCCCCAGCGGCATCATACAGCGCCCAGCTGCCACGAGCGCGCCTTCAGTGACTATCCTCCATGGTGCCATATGTCTCAGGTTCCCCGTGTTCAAGCAGTATCCTGACCTCAGCATGTCCGAGTGCTTCCTGTTCATTCTCATACACTGTCGAGGTATCTATGAAAGATGGTTCAAGTTCTCAAAGAGCGTAGCACACTTACAAAATGCCAGCTCCTCGAGCGTGCGCCCCGATGTCTCGGGGAACATGAAGTACACGAACACGACCTGGAAGGCATTCCACACGCAGTAGCTTCACGTATTTCAGCACACCTCCATTTGCATCCCCAAAGGAGAGCTTACACGATGTACCATCTCCAACCTGTTGTCCTCGCCGGTTTTATCAGAGCTACAAAAACGGAGCAGACACACGAACGTACCTGCGAGTTCAATCCCAATAGGGTTCATGAATTGATTGAGGAACCCCCCACCGCGATAGAACCACTGGTAGATGCTGATACCCCTGGCTCGAACATGGAAAGGAAAAAGTTCAACCAGATAGGCTGTTAAAATACCAGTCCGTGTCGAAGAGTGCTACAAGGTGACGCGGACAGCATAACACTTACTGTAGATCAATGCGCCGAATGCCTGATTGTAAGCTGGACTATACAAAAAAAGAAGACTATAAAACATGCGTGAATGAAAAACGCTTCTTTCGGTGACCTGGATACTCACGTGAGCACTACTTGAGCGGATATCTTGTTGTGAGTAAATGAATACTCTGCACTAGCTACAGTCAATGCAATAAATATAACGAATATAGAGACAGCAGATAACTGTAGAAAACTCAGAATCGCACAAAGTACTAGTAGTGGCCGGTCACATTACTTACTAGAAATATCCTCCGTCGAGGGTATCGAGGCACTATGAACGAAATGAGCGTGCCATTAACAAGGCTCCAAGAAACTTTGGCAAGGTTGATGACGTTCTTCGTCCGGTTGTCGTGAATGCCAATGCTATCTAAGATCGGGGAAAGAAAGTATCTGCCAGCGTGATAAACACTTCGGATAATGGGAATCAAGAAGTGGGATTACGTAACCAATCCGATGCCACACCATTGGGCAAACAGACCAACAAAAGCTGCGATGATAATCCGCTTTTTCATTCCCTGTGTTGACAATGCCTTCTTCTGATTCATCACAGTTGTCAGTTCTGCTTCTAGCGTCTCCTTGATCTGAGTGTACTCCGCCTGGAGAAATGCCGAGTTTTCGTTTCCCTCTGCATGGTACTTCGCAAGAATGGCGTATGCTTCATCTCCTCTCCCCCTTGATATGAGCCAACGAGGAGACTCTGGGAGGAACCAAATGAACGAGACTTGAAGGAGACTAGGCACTACCTGTAGGAACGATGGTATTCTCCACCCCCAATTGCTGGTCATGGCAAAGGTCCCGAGGGTCACCGCCGCTGCACCCACAGCACCTAGGAGGAATCAGCTCAAGAATACCCCTTATGGATTACCACTTCAATTTACCGAGGTCATATGAGGCAGTAAAAAGTGAGCACATGACCGCTCGCTCCTTGGGATGTGAGAGTTCTTCCCATAGATTAACAGCTGATGTGAGCGTGAAATTTACTTTGCCATACCTGCAATCAGAGAAGAGGCGGCTACTATGCAGAAGACGCTGGCAAATCCAAGGATAAACTGGGCAGCGATAAACATGGTGACTATTGGGTTCAAGATTAAAAGCGTCTCTGTCCTCCAGTTTCGAAACATAGCGATAACTTACAATTCAATGCAAATCCTTGAAGAATGGCTCCCACTATCGAGATGACACCTCCTAGCAAGATTGGATATCGCCTTCCGATGTTATCAACAACGAAGGGGACAAATGGAATAGCAACAACTGAACCCAAAGGATACATGGAAGCCACGAGACCCAATGAGGCAGAACGAGGGTGATCGTAATCTGTTATGCGCGTAAACTCTTTCTGCCATCAAGTAAGTGGCTGCCTTACATTCAAGCCAGGAGGACACAGCTTGCAAGCCATTCACCATGGACGAGCCGAAACTTTCTCCGGGCGTTAGCATTTCTTTAAACATGAATCGTCACGCAAACACTTGCCCACTCGTCATCTCCACTCCGAGGCAGGTCGGAAACATCAAGAAATATAAGAGTCGAAGGTTGGGTTTGTTGTACCAAGGAACTTTGTCTTGCTGTGCAAGCCGAGAGACGATCGCGTCGTTGCTTTCTAGTCGAGGACAACTTTCCTGTCCACCACTCCGCGAGTCCATGTCGAAAACGATATCGAGGACGTCGACTTTCCCTGGAAACGTAGGATTATCGGAAACACCGATGAGGTTGAACTCGCAGGGAGTTAAGTGGGAGAGGCTCTGTTATCGCTGTAGCTCGGAAGTTGCTCGGAAGCGTACAAGTATGGTGCCTTCTGTATGCGGGATAGTGCGAACGTGTTAGGCATGTGCCATATCTAGCGAGCTCTCGATGAGGTAAGTTCTGCATGGACCTTCAAATCAACATTTCTAAGCGCTCTTTGAGTGCTCGATGAGCAGGATAAAAAAGGGAAAGTGTCGTACAACAGTTCTCCGACGGGCCAATCAGAGTCCTCGTTAGGCACTCGCGTAAGCTCGTTAAGGCATTCGGAAACAGCAACGTGAACACCGCTCTCCCAGATGACTTGCACCACTGCATTGGGAATGACGAGAGCCCAGAATGCATTGCTCTTTGAATTGAGCGTGCCTGTTCCTGTGGAAACCCAGAGAACACTCGAAAAGCCATCTCGGACAGTAT
>JBBPOB010000710.1:0-13709 GCA_038091275.1 Tylopilus subfusipes | reverse complement strand
CAACACTATCTGCATGAAATACATAACATGGCCAAGGCTTGACACAGCTTTGCCCACTTAAGTCTTACTGGTAGTAATAGTAAATGGCCTGTAATAGCATATGAAGATTTTGAATGATGGGTTCCTTGCAATCACTTAGAAGCCCATGTCCACTGGAGCAAGTGTTAGTTTTTAACAACTCCCGGTAAGACAATGAAAGCTTGGTTGAATATACCAAATGGATTAATGGTGGTCCAACTTTTCTGGACACTTAATTCTCGGATGAGACAGTAACACACTGGTAGACATGCACTAGAAACAATAGTGAGAGTCATCGTTGTCTGATTGAGCGGCCCCACTGCAGTCACTATCACCAGCCCCATCCCCGTTGTGAACCTCATCCTCGTCCTTGTCATCAACCATCATATTCTCTTCCTTGTCAACCTCGACCTCACCCATGTCCTTATCTGACTGTACCTCACATTCATCTTCATTGTTGTCATTGTTGGCATGTGGGTCGTATACATTCAGCCCTTGTGCATGTCTCCCTAAGAACACTCCTTCATGACCTACTCCAATGCCCACAAACTGCATGAACATGTCACGGTCAGTGAATCTGCATCGACTATTAGCATCCACTACAAGTCCGAGCTCAAAGGTCACTTACATGTCCACATAGTAGGCTGCCCAATCATCTGCTTCCCCCTGCAATCTGGCCATGGACTCACCTTCCCGTAATAGGTGACTAGTGCGACTGTCAGCAAACGCTGGTAAGAGGTGACAACCACGGATGACTAGGGAGGGATCCAAAAAGCCAAATGTAGGGCTATCACCCTGTTTGGGGACGAAGCCGATCTTTGGAAGTGCGCTGTGCCTAAATCCCCACTTATGCCCAGCATCAATCCCAAGCCAGCGGACCCACAGTACCTCCAACGTCTCCTTTGAACGGCTGACACCTCCTGGACAAAAATGGACTTCTATCCTGAAGGCTTTCATCAGCTGGCAGTACCAGAAGGGGTGATGGTCAGGATCTTCTTCCCTTGATGACGTCATGAGGAAAGATTGGCAGTCGGATTGTAGACAATCATAGGCCCTGTGAATGTCGTAGCTCGTGTAGTTGATTCGGAGTATTTTGGATTCAACAATGCGGTCAAGGTTTAGGAGTCGCAATTCATTGCGCTGCTCTGGAGTGAATGATTGCTCGTCACCGTCAAAGTCAAGCATTAGCAACCTCGACAGCAAGTGGTCTTTCAAACGTTTCATGAAATTTGGCTAGTAAAGACATAAGTGGGTGCCCGAGACATACATTACAGACTTACTTTGACAGCTGGATCATCAGCATGCTTGTAAAGGAACTGAGGAAGACTGACAACATTGTCTTTTCGAGCTTGACAGGCCATCAAGTGATGCACCATGGATGACTGATCGATACTCTGCAGATCCAGGTCCTTGATATTCTCCGAGTCCAGCATCCCTTGCCGAGTGAGGAGGGTACGTTGATGCTCTTGTCTCGTAAAGTTGTCTTCAACGTCTTTCTTGTTGGACAGACCATACATCCTCTTGATTGTGCAATGTGCCTGCTCCCCCTGTGGAAGCAGTTCTATTAAGTAGGGGTACTTGCAATGCAGAAAGCCAGAAATCAGTCGACTTACGACTTGAGTGGTGTACAAGTTAGTGGTGCCGAACTTCTTGATCATATTGATGTAGTCACCCAGTGCATGGATCTTGTAGTTATTGAGGTTGAATGTCTTTGGGAGCAAAATTGTTCGTGGATTTTTCTTGCCATGACCAGCATTGTGTTCAGCCGCTTCCCTTCTCTGCCGATGCGCACTTTCGTTGGGGAGCTCAACCGTGTGAAATGCAGAGCATGTATGTTGTTGAAAATGACATAGCTGGCACAGTAGACCTCATAAGGAGTGTTGCAGAAGGGTGAGGAGATGTCGGTGTGCATGCGAAGCTTGGCCAAGGCGTGCCATTTGCAGAGTCGAAACAAAAGGAATTGAATACTAGAGTTGTGCGGCTGGGGGAAAAGACCTTTGAAGACAGGGATGGCACACTGCAGCACAACACCAACCGCAATGTCAGCCAAGCCCCAAAGAACCAATTGAGCACATCACCTGAAGTACGTCCTCAAAAAACCAGGCAGGTCACTGGGTGAAGTCGGTAACGTCTGGTGGAAATCAGTGGATGCTGTTATCAAATGACGAGATTTGCGTGAACCTGAGAAAGAGCATATCAGTGACTGCTTCGTGAAAGGGTTCTTAGGCTCACCATTCATTGAGTATCTCAAGATGACGAGGATCAACAATGTGCACTATGCGGAGCAGGTGTTTCAGAATGTTCTTGAGCACTCCCAGTTCAAACTCATGCAGGAAATCGATGACCAGGTGGGAGAACAGATCAAAGCCAAGGGGGGATAGCTGCTCGCCAAAAGAGTTCTACCGTGTATCATCAGTTCGTGGGATCAGTCGACCAAGAAGTTCCTACCACGGTGGGAACCAGGGATTGGGGTTTGAGTATTGCTTCCATGGCTGTACCCTTTAAAGGCTTGCCATAGACGTATATAGCCTGTCATGCTTGGGCTATCTTTTGTGAAAGATATGTTTGGGTACCTGACAGTCTGGCGGCAAGGTCTCTGACAAATCTGGTCTGATGGAACAGTTTCCTGGGGACAAGGCAATGAGGACATGGACAAAGGCCTTTGTCTCGAATGGTTGCCAGGAGGACCCTTGCTAATGTTCAGCCATGAGAGCACAGGCACGAGAGTCATGAGCCAACCACTCACTTTTCAGGATAGTCAGCAGAGTAGGTAAATAACCTGGGGTATACTCTTCTGATTATGCCATCAAAGCACCTGACAACAATGCCACTCTTGTAAGCTTCCATGAAGTCGTCATTGAGTAGAATCTTCCAGGCCGCTTGAAACAGCTCATGCTTGCAATGAGTGAGAAGGTCCCGGTTGTCTTTCTTGTCGGATATAGACAACAAAAACATCTTGATGGATTCTGGCAGCTGGTTGTGATGATGAGGATTTTAAAGTGTAGAGAATGTGTTCGTTGTACCTTCAGAAGGAAACCGATCGGATGGCAACACCCTGACTGCGGATCGGCTCATGCATATTTGGAGAGGTTGCCAAAGAACAAGTAAATTGGCCATGTGGATGCATGACCGAACTGCGCAAGATGTGTCGAATCAGACCATACCATGAGGCCAGCAACCACCCTTTTGAGCTTGCAGCCATCATCCCTTCGCTGTTTCATGATCTCGTCTTGGGCTTCATTCCACACATCGGACGTGTAAAGTTCATCATACATGCACTGCTCGTGCCCAGTGATCGGCGACTTCCAAAGCTTCTTGAAAGGAGTGAGATGGAAGTACTTTGATGTTGGCTGTGCAAATACTGTGCGCACAACGTCCAGAATGGACCTGTAACGAAAGTCGGACACAGTGAAGATCTTTCCATTGCCATCCTCATTATGTTCTCTTGTAGGCACCGAGATTTCAATGCTTGCGCATTGCCAGTGATCAATTCCGAAGGGATCCTCTGGGGGAATCTCCTTCTCAGCTGTGTCCATCCGTTGGGTCTCTCTGGCTGCAGTGAACATCATCAAGTCAGGGATGCTGAAGTCGGGGGTGTGGAGAATGTCGTGGACTAGTCGATTGACTTCCATGTTGGATTTCTGGGTACTGCCGCTCTCCTTCCATTTCATCAGTCGCCAAATCGACATGTTTGACCAAGGCCATGGTGGGGGGTGGTCGTCATGCTGGACGTCAATGACAACGGTTGGGTTATGCTCCTTGGTTTGAGAGAGCTCTTCCATTGTGAGGAACGACTCTGGATCGTGGGATGGACGATGACGATAGGCTCGCGCGACTCTGAATTTGTTGAATTGCGTCCGAAATGAGTCGAAGACATGCAGGATGACATGTGGCAGGATGGAACTGGAAGAGTCGCCAGGCAGTGGGTTTACCACAGGCAACAGGGGCTCGGGGAGCAGATCTCAGAACCTGACTGGAAGGCGTCAATTGCATGGTGGAAGGGGTGGCTCGGACTGGGGGCTGGTGGGGTCATGAGTTGAAGGTAGGCGATTGGGAGAGGGGTCTGGTATGGGTGGTGGAACATAGTGCGTATCTGGGGTGGCGGCACTTGAGGAGGTCTGGATGGTATCTGAAGCAATGGCACTTGAGGTTGCCTGGATGGTCTCTGGGGTGATGGTGCTGGAGGTGGCCTGGACAGAGCTGTTGGAGCCTGCGCATGAACTGGCATCTGGTAGGGGCTGAGCCTGCACAGTATCTGGGGCGATGGCACTCGAGGTGGCCTGGATGGTCTCTGGAGTGATGGTACTTGAGGTGGCCTGGACGGAGTTGTTGGGGCCTGTGGGTGAACTGGCATCTGGGATGGGCTGGTTCAAAGATCCGAGTCCAGGTATTGAAGTTAGTATGGCGTCCCAATAGAAATTGTTGACACACCAGAAAGACCTCGGATTCTTGTCTTAACCGCTTGTTCAGATGCTCTGCCATTAAGCGAAAGGTCGCCGACACTCGTGCCAACCGCTCCACTTCTGCTGTGGCATAGATGTCATACTTGGAACAATGCTGCGACAAACCTCTTCTCGACTGGAAAACACGAGGACAATTATGGTGGCACTTGAAGACAGATGACATTAGCAGTACGAAGACCATGTAGACTAGAAGGAAAAGATGACACATCCACGTCGTGGACCACCCGGTCTGAGTGGGGTGTTCACGAGGCTGTGATTTTGCCAAGCACGGATTCGGGCGAGGGGTTTAAGAGGGCTCCAGCGCAGCATTAGGCGGGTGACATGAAATAAATGCATGGCGGCAGCACTTACCGGGCAGTATCAAGTAAGATGCATGTGCTGGGTAATTGAGGATGTGATACACCCTGAGCATGTGTGCCTGCTGAAGCGAGTGACATCAATACGGATGAAACAATTGCATGGCCGCTTGACTTACTGCGCAAGACTGAGGACAATCACTGTGGTGAACCTTTGATGGCTTGCATTGCCGAAACCTACAGAGAATGGAATCAGTAGGGGATCCTGTCCATGCAAGTCTAACTAAAAGGGAAGAGAGCCACTTAGCTGCAGCAGCTGTGATGTCAAATGAAACGACTTGGACATGTGGTGCGACAGAAAACGTGTCATTGAAGCGTAACTAAGGTATTTCGAAGGGGGGACCACACAGGCCGCAAAATAACATCGTAAAAAACTTATTTGTTGTGATAATTGAGGGGGAATTGGTGAGGTAGGAGAGGGGGTTGTCCAAAATAATCGAAAAATGTCTGCACGTAGAAGGAGCACGCCTGTAACATGACAAAATTAGCCTCCGCCCGCTGGGTGACTGGATTGAGGAGGGGCAGGGAGGCAAACGACGGGTGAGCGTTCGGCCAGCTGGAGAGGAGGAGACAAAAGTGGGTGAGAACCACCCCATTACTGGGCCAAGCGTCTGTGAGCCTGAGATCACCTGCACGCTGCGGCAAATTCTCTGACCATAGAACAAGGCCTGCACTCCCTTGGCAAATGGCTTGCATGAGGGCAACCCGCTCCTCGTGATGGTCTGTCCAGAGTTGAGGGTTGATGGCTTGGTTGAGCACATACATCTCGTAACGCCACCCGATCTCATAAATCTCCCATAGAATCGCACAGATGAGGTGTGGTGGCAAGTTGGACAGCAAGGTGGTTTCAATGTGCTTGTCTCGCCACACGACGTCTGAGTGAGGGGTGAAGGAAGAACCTTGCATCATGGAGGCAGCATCCTCGCTGAGAATGTCGAGGGCGATCAACTTGTGGCCCTTGGCTGTCTTGTTGCCAAGCTGCTAGACTGATCCTTCTCGAGCTCAGCCTTCGACGGGATATAGTGGAGGATGTCCCTCCAAAGCTGCGGGGCAGGAAACCGGGTGGGGGGGTCATGGTCGAGACAACTATACCATAGAGGTCAAATGGCAAGCCAATTCATCATGAACAGCTGGCGATGCTCAGGAGCCTCACAGGACAAGAAGATAGTGGGCTTAGGGATGCGGTAACCTGGATCGACAAGATTCCACTTGACTCTGGTTGGGTCCTTGTCGACTCAGTCCATCGTGTTCTCCCAGATGCAAAGGGGCAATGGCATCTCGACCTCGCGCAACTCCTCCCACTTGTCCCGACTTCCTTTGGGCTTGGGGGCTTCACCATCATTTAGCGAGGGATATCCATATCATATAACAGACCTGACTTACCAGACTGGGGTCGCACTGACGCCTTATTCTGCACTTGGCCCTTCTTCGCACACAATTTGTCTTTGCCCACGTTCGATGGAACCTGTGCTGATGACTCTTGAAATGGGACGGGAAAGGAATTCGTTGTTGTCACATAGTTACGTCATGTATGGAAGTGACGTTGGTAGCCACCAGTGCCACAAAAGAGACAGGGGAAAGGGCATACAGACCTCCCCTGATTTTCAGAGTACATCGCATGAATGATATGGTCGGGGAAAGTGTACCTGATGCACTTCTCAATGTGCATCAGGTCGGTGATGGTGCAGTGGTTGTGAATGAGCCAAATGGGAACACCTGCTTGGAATAGTTCAGTGCAGACCTTGGTATCTGTGGTGAAACAGCCCATCCATTCTGAGTGGATGGGTGTCGGAGCGGTGGGTGGGTAGTTGATATGGGGCTGGACATGCTCAACATAGTCGAGGAAGGCTATGACATCGAGAAAGTAATGTTGGGCTTGACTGATGAAGATGACAACATCACGGAATGTGAGAGGGTGGTTAAGAAGGAGAGTCACATCGTGTTGCAGGCTCATCAGCATCTTGCTGCCAATGTCCTTCTTGTCACCTCATGTCCGCATCCATTCCTTGTGGTGGGCGGCTGTGATCTGATGGAGTGAAGCAAGGCCCAAGGCTTTTTCTTCCTTGAGTTTACCGATGTGAAAAGCGGTGCAAGAGAGAGGCTCAAAATCGTTGAGGGTCGGCCTATACCACGCCCAAGAAAAAGCATCGGGAGCAGGGTGATGCTCAGAACAATGAACGCAAACAGCATATCGAAAGGTATCGATGTACAGCTGCAGGCATTGAAAGCAGTCAGCAGTGCCGAACCGTCCATCGGCCCAGATGATGAGCTCTTCAATGTCAATGTGAGGTTCGGGGACAAACAACATGTTCAGTGATGTATAGACAGTAGAGCCTAGGTGGTCCGATGCGAAGGATGTTGCATCCAGACAAGTAAAGGAAGGAACTGGTTGACGAGTGAGCTTGCAGCTCTAAAAGTGAAGCAACTGTGCTTACAATCGTAATTGTGCATCTGGGGCACATGGGCAGATGAGGCTGAGTACACCATCTCGGCTGAGGCGGTCCAAGGAATTGCAGAGAAAAATGAGGGCAGGAAACGCGAGCTTGAAGAGGAGGGAGGGGTGCAGGGAGGACTTGAGGACCCAATGAGAGCTTGATGGATGAAAATAGAGCACAGGTGGAACAGAGAGACGCTTCAATGGGTCTTCAACCCCACTGCACATGAACTCGAGGTGAGGTGGCGATGAGGTGACCCAACAGACACAAAGTCCAAAAGCGTGTCACTGTGTGATGCAAAGTCTGACCGCAGTGAAGGATTGAGTGGCACAAAGCCAACTCAGGAGAGATTCAGAACGTCCGAGACCGGGGGCTTGATGGCGTGCGTCTTCGCATCCGGGACCAGAAGAGGCTTGAGGGCTTGAGAGGAGAGGCGCAAAGGTCGTGTGGTGCCAGTGGTGAGAGACATGGAAAAGGGTGTTACAAGTGTGATGTGAACATGACTACTTCTCACACCTTCACTGCGGTCAGACTTTGCGTCACACAGTGACATGCTTTTGGACTTTGTGTCCGTTGGGTCGCCTCATTGCCACCTCGCCTCGAATTTGTGTGGCACCTCTGTCCCCTTGTGTCTCTTCGCCCCTCCCCCTCCCCCCCTCATGTTCATACATGATGTTGCCATGTCCAATCCCACACAAAGGTGCACCAATGTCATGCCGCCACCACGTCCGATTGAGCATGACACATGAGGGCCTGCCGATCGTCCCCATTGTGCAATTCGCACCTCCTCGTATCCAACTGTCGTCCACCACCACCCTCTTGCTCGTTCATGCGCCCACCATGTCCGACCTAGCATGAGGGCTTGCTGATTGCTGCCGTTGTGCCCAGCTGGTGTCCACCCGCCCCCCTCGTGTCTGCTTGTGCCCCACCGTCATCCACCGCCCCCCTCGTGCTCGTTCACGCCAGAACCGTGTCTGATCAAGCACAAGGGCTCGCCAATCACCCTCATCGCACCCAGCTAGTGTCCTCGTCCCCCTCACGCCTCCTCATGTCCCACTGTCATCCACCGCCCCTCGAGCGTGAGGGCTTGCTGTGCCTTCTCGTGCCATACCCTTGTCCACTGGCCCCCATCGCACCTCTTCGTGCCCCGCCATCGTTCACTGCTATCCTGCACTCGTTCACGCCTTCCACGTGTCTGATCAAGCGTGAGAGCTTGCTGATCCCCCCCATCACACCAAACCACCCCTTCATTGTTCAACATGTGATGGTGAAGGTGCCCATCTGCCGAGAGTGGAGGGAATGGCAGTACACAACACAAATCAAGGTTGTATTGAGTCAGTCTATGATCATGCAGTCTACTAGCTAGTTTGCTAATATATGTTTTTGTTTGCTTCCTAGCTACTGAGGTGAAACATGCGAATGATCATCCAGGATGACCAGGAAGGTGAGCGAGACAGTTATCAATTGCTGTCAAGTGTCGCCTATGCTGGATCCGAGGCATCTGTGTGAAGTCTTGACAAGGACAGTGTGATGAGCCTGGGAGATCAGAGGCTGGGTTGATTCGATGGCCAGATGTGGGTTTCAGAAGTTTCAAAGGTCGTGTCTTTGAAATAATGGAATGAATCTGTAGAGGAGATCCGTGCGAGGTCTTCATGAGGCTGGAGGTGTGGTGAAGACGAGGCACAAAGGAGATCCATGGAGTAGCCGAAGGTATGTTAACGGTGTGGCGAGCATGGGATCAGAGGCTGGGTTGATTCGAAGGCCAGACATGGGTTTCAGAAGTTTCAAAGGTCATGTCTCTGAAATAGTACCGGAATGATCCGTTTCACACCCAATTTCAAGCCTTTCAAACTCAGATACTCACACTGACTATGTTCTTTGTTATGTTGTCACTACGACCAGCATGCCCCTCAGCAACGCATCCCACTTATCTCGCAGTCCTTCCCTTACCTCGTCGCTTGATTCAGCGAACTCGTCCTCCTTACCTAGTCCAAAGGGGAACGATCTGATCATTGACTCTCCCCAATTCAGGTCCAAGTTTGCATCCAAATGCAGTCGCTTCAATCAGCCGACTATCAGAAGAATGTCCACTTCCGACACTCTCACCGACCCTCGGGGCTTCTCCACCAGTCCTCCTTCATCCCCACCCAGCAACATTCCAAATAGATGGGACTCCCATTCTGAGTCCCATTCCCCCCATTCTCCATTGCAGTGATACCATCCTTACATTCCCAGAGGTGGACCCACCCCCCCTGCACTGCACGATGCAGCACGATCGCTTGGAGTCTTGTCCACAACCGATATTACACTAGAGGAGGTGGAGGAGGTATGTTGTATCGTGGTTTCGGCCAGTCAATTATCTCATATGTAAATAGAAGAGAGAGAGCTTCATTAAAGCTCTTTCCACAATGCCTGACAGAGTTCTACTGTCAGCACTCGAAGCCAAACACACAGTCCATGACTGCCTTATTCTGCGGCTTGCCCTTGCAGACGTGGAAATCAGATCTTCAGAACAGCACACAGCCTTTCTGTCCACCATGTGCAACCAGCATGATGGAGCCCATGCTGTCAATGAGGCATACCTCGACATCCTCAATCAAGTTCTCAGTGAGCGCCACCTAGCAAATCCCGGTGATAGCAAGGAATATCACAAGGACTCTTATGTGAAAGAGCTTGTTGTGCTGACCATTTCTGGGATGCACATTGCTCAGATGCAGGATGTCATTGGTCTATACACTTTGTGCAGGTCAGAAGGAGGCAGGAATGACGAAGATTCATTCGACAGATATAGCGATGGATCACTGTTGGATGAAGAAGCCGGGATGCCGTGCTCACCTACTCCCGCAGGCACTCCGTTGTAAACCAAACAGTGATAGATAGTGTCATACATGTATCACCTAACAAGGATATGTATATATGTCGTTGTCTTGATAAACTGTGTCCATGAAGTTCAAGTCATGAACCATTCTCTCTCACTTTCTCTCACTTCAACCACTATGACACAGTTAAACAGCGAAGTGAATGATGTCATTTATGCCAATCAAAACCTACGCTGATTACATTACTCTCAGCCCGCTTTGAAGCTAGAATATCCAGCTTTCATAGACCAAGTTGCTTCTTCCCACCCTGCTCCGAGTGATTCAAGCATTGAGGCCATCACTGATCAACCACCTTACCATCTATCATTTTCCCCTGTCAGTCTGGAAATTCAGCAAGGGGCAGGCATTAGCGCTGGTACCAACACTCAGTCAGAGGCCAACCCCGGCGCTGTCATTCACCCACCAGTTAACCCTCCATCAATTTTGTCTGCCAGTCTCGAAGCTCAGCAAGGGGACCCCATCAGCACTGGTACACACCCTCAGATTGTTGGACCCTCGTCCTTTTCCTGCGCCTACCCTCCATCAATTTTGTCTGCCAGTCTCAAAGCTCAGTGAGGGGGCCCCATCAGCGGTGGTACGCACCCTCTGTATGTTGGACCCTCATTCTTTTCTTGTGCCTACCCTCCATCAATTTTGTCTGCTGGTCTCAAAGCTCAGCAAGAGGGCCCCATCAACACTAGTACGCACCCTCCGATTGTTGGACCCTCGTCCTTTTCCTGCACCTACCCTCCATCAATTTTGTCTGCTGGTCTTGAAGCTCAGCAAGAGGGCCCCATCAACACTGGTATGCACCCTCCGATTGTTGGACCCTTGTCCTTTTCCTGCGCCTACCCTCCATCAATTTTGTCTGCTGGTCTTGAAGCTCAGCAAGAGGGCCCCATCAACGCTGGTACGCACCCTCCGATTGTTGGATCCTCATCCTTTTCCTATGCCTACCCTCCATCAATTTTGTCTGCCAGTCTCGAAGCTCAGGGAGGTGGTACCCACACTCCATCAGAGGCCAACCCCAGCATTGTCATTTACCTGCCAGTCAACCCTCCGTCAATTTTGTCTGCCAGTCTCGAAGCTCAGCGAGGGGGCCCCATCAGTGCTGGTACGCACCCTTCAAATGTTGGACCCTTGTCCTTTTCTTGCGCCTACCCTCCATCAACTTTGTCTGCCAGTCTCAAAGCTCAGCGAGGGGGTCCCATCAGCGGTGGTATGCACCCTCTGTATGTTGGACCCTCATCCTTTTCTTGCGCCTACCCTCCATCAATTTTGTCTGCAAGTCTTGAAGCTCAGCAAGGGGGCCCTATCAGTGCTGGTATGCACCTTCCAATTATTGGACCCCCATCCCTTTCCTGCACCTTCCACAATATTGAAATTCAACCAGGGATGAACCCAAGCATCAGTGCCATGATCGACCCACCAGTGTTTTACCCTGCCAATATGGATACTCGGCAAGGGGCCAATTCAGGCATGGACACTGTTATCGGCCCATCAGTTAGCTCATCGTTTTCCCCCACCTATCATACACTACCGTCTGCATTCAATCCTGAAACACAAATAGTAACCAATCCACGAGTAAGTTTCTTGGACTATCAATGCACCACAGCAAACTGAAAATCCATGGACTAGGCCCGTGAATGTTCGGGTCATCAGCGACGAACATCTCATGTTGACAACACACCTCCGCCTGAGCCTACAACAACCTATGCAACTTTATCGCAGGACTCTGCTGATGAAGTCATCTCCCGAGCGCACAATGCCATCTGCTATGAAATGGTGAACAAAGAGGCAGTCATGACAGAGGAGGCGTGAAGAGTATTAGTTGAGAAAACGATGTCCAACGCCATGATATCGGTAGCAGGTATTGCAAACGTCTGTCGCCCTGCATCACTTCGCAAAGAAACAACTTGTGTCATCACCAATGATCTGAATTGATGGAAAACCTACATGAAGCCCCACGTTCAGTCCACGCTTGGGCTTTGAAAAGGGTTTGACAAAGCAAACCCCACCATGCCCACACCAGAGGAAAACAAGGCCTTTCGCATTCAAAGGATTAAAGACCTTCTTGAGGATTTCAATTACCTACACGGACCACCGACCTATTCCATCTTTAGCGTGAAGTACTTTCAAGATTTCATTGTCGATCAGCTATACCTTGAGCTACCAATATTGTTGCAATTCGTTGACAATGTTGCACCCTACACCACCCTTGACAATCTCTTTGTGTCAGGGGCAGCAGCACCAGCAGCAGCACTTCGTGACTACAATGAAGGGAAGTGCAACCGTCAGCGTGAAGTTAGTGTAGGAATGTGGTGGGCAGACTACCACAAAACCCAGTTGCTGATCCAGCAGATTCAAGCTGATGAAGGGGAAAACTTGCATTTAAACAGGTTGCAAGAATGGATACTGGCACACAGACAAGTGGAGTGCAATTAGCCTGTTTGTCATTAGTCAATAGTAACGTCAATCATGTTTGCACAATGGGACTCACCGTCACTGCAGTCACCACTTTAGACAGTCCTATGGTGTTAGAGGATATCGCTAAGCAACAAGGAAATTGATGCTACATAACAGTGGTTAGCACAGGTGCGATGGGTGATAGAGCTACAAGAAATGCTTCGAGGAGCCTTGCAAAATGGTAGGCAGCAGAGGAAAGAGGCGAGAGACTGAACTGAATTGACGAGGACGGTGCGACAGATGATAGAGCTACGAAAATCACCTCCAAGAGCCTTTAACCCCACTGACGTGCATATGGCGACAGGGCAACCCAATGGACACAAAGTCCAGGAAGCGACCTCTGTGTGACACAAAGTCTGATCACAGAGGAAGTTTGAGTGGCACAGAGCCAACTCAGAGGAGATCTGTGCGAGGTCTTGACAAGGAGAGGCGTCAGGCGTCCGTGCAAGGTGATGAGGGCTGCTTCATGAGGACATGAGAGGGGCAGTGGGAAGTTTAGTAGTCTGTCACACACAGCTGTCACAGACACATGGACATCTGACCAGTAAGTACTTCGTGATGTGACCGCGACTGTGACAGGACGGTGTCCTTGCCATGCCCGATGGCCACTTCCCGGTCAGACGGACATGGTCCCCAGTCACACTCCCATCATGTGCGACAGCGGGACAGTGTCCTTGCCCTGGGCACGTGCTGCCCACTCACACGGCCACTTCCTCCGCCACAACCTGAATCGTCACACGGTCCTTGTTGGGATCAACATGCTTGTCACATGCCTCTCACAACCCTGTCCTCATGACGCAGCCCTCATCACCTTGCATGGACGTTGTCGTTAGTCAGGGAAAGATGAATGGATGCTAGGGGACTCTTCTATCTTCCCTCCGGGCCCAATCTAACTATAAGCTGGTGATGGACAATGCACCTACCAGATCAAACAATAGCATTACTAGTGAGTGAGTGAGAAACTTAGCTAATTGGCTTTCCGGTCATTCTTCCAATCTTGAATAATATATTCAGAGAATAGGGTTGGCTTCTTCCTAGCTTGTGGTGTTGAGGATGCTAATATTTATTAGCAAGGTGGTGAAAATAAATGGCTAATCACACTGAGACTGGTAA
>JBBPOB010000709.1:0-13720 GCA_038091275.1 Tylopilus subfusipes | reverse complement strand
TGTGCAGATGCGCACCGGGAAATGGCGTCGACTGGCTTTGCGCCGAAACTCCTTTACCACGGACCGATCAACGTGAAATCTGACATGCCGTCTTACGGGGACCTACGCATGGTAGTGATGGAGTATGTGGATGGATTGACGTTCGAAGATGCGACGAAACGAAACAAGGTTACCGAGAAAATCCAAGCCGACCTCTCGCGAGCGATCGGGCAGCTCCACGACGCTGGTTACGTGTTTGGTGACCTCCGGGCCCCGAACGTGATGGTCACGCCAAATGGGACGACCACGGTGCAACTGATCGACTTTGACTGGGCCGGAAAGGAAGGTGAAGTACGGTATCCAGTTTCGATTTCGAGCTCTATCGACTGGCCGGAGGGGGTAAAGGGGCTGGAGGTCATTCGGAAGGAGCATGACCTTGACATGATGCAGTCGTTGATGTCTAGATGTTGATTTCAAATCACGCATGTCGGACATTCTGTGCGCTAGTATATTCCTCGTTGATAGTATGTAATACCCACCCAAACGATCGCCAATGTCTGCACGACGCGAGCACTCCCTAGCAGTCTTTTCTACCTTCCGGTCCTCAAGGACACCTTTAAGTTTGTGCAATGCAAAGAATCCTCGAAACCAACCCTTAAGTAAACCTTAGCTCCAGTACTCGTAACGGTCGCGTAGCTTCCGACTCACATCAGCATTATCATGAAGATGGAACCATGGACCTGCATACCGTGATCCCAGCTATCCTCAAGGATCTGAGTTGCGGTTTATGCGTCCAAACATCGCCCACCACAACTTGTCCCACCAACTTTGTGTTCAATAGGGCGAATACCGTTGCCGCGTTATGCCGGTAGTCGACGACGTTGTCGTCGTGCCCAGCTGGTATTTTTTACCAGCGCATCATATTATACGATACTCAGACATACACCCCAGTGAGAAAGAGGGTTATGCGTTCCGATGTTTGTGTATGTTTAGCTATGTCAGCCTACGACCGCTATGTGAACCTGGCAGTCCTGCGCTCTCGTTGACTCTCATCCATCCTACATACATCACATATGATCAACTTGCAAAAAAATAACATATCATGTTCTTTTTATCAGCAAAATGTTGTGACTTTTTCCACCTGCAATGACCTTCACACAGTGTATGACAACCATGCCTCCCTCTGAGTCTGCCAACCGAGAATTCTGGTGTGTATGTTGAAAGTACTGCAAGGGGCATTGAAGGCAACTCAACACAGCCCACACTTGGTGATGCCATTTATGTGAAGCCTCCAAGAATGAGAAGGAAGCGATCTGTTTAGCAGGTTGCTTAAATGAATTTTGGGCCTTTATGAATGCTGCCAGTAGCTCAACCAGTCGAATTGGGATCAAGAGACCTGTGGATGATGATCATGACACCAATTCTGGCTCGTTCCCAAGGCAGTGGCATTGCCATGTTTGTTTGACATACTCTTTTTGTATGGTAAGATGCTGATACTGATTTCACTTGGTTTTTTTATAGGCTTTGAGTTCTCCATATAGCACTCCATCTCCTGGTTGCTCTCGATCCCACAGCCACTTACCTGCTCCCTCTTTCCACTCACCTGCTCCCTCTTTCCACCATGGTCACTCGATCTCACATTCTCCATTGCCCTCTCACTCACCGACATGTTCCCATTCCAGTGCTTGAGATAGTAGAATACTGTCTCCACTTCCCGATCCAGAAGCTCCCCATGCAGGCTGACATGAGGTACACCCTCTCATATCCCTCTGACTTGATGAGCTAGTGCAAGTTGCAACCCTCAATAAACATATTCAAGACCTATCATTCATAATGCCCCCTGCCATGCATCATTGAACAATGGAGTTGGACTTGTTGGTGATGCACTTGAGCAGCTGCGTCATCCACCAACAGAACCCCTTCACATTGAAAACCCTGATATCAAGCTTGCCTTCAAAGGTTTCTTGGCACTTGAACACTCATCTGAGCAGACATGTGACAAGATATGTGAGGCGATCCATTAGCGATTCCCGGATTCGTCACTACCATTGCTATACCACCTCAAGCAACTTTTTGCCGAGATGAGTGGTGTAACCCCAATCATCAAAGAGATGTGCCCCAACTCATGTGTGGCATATACTGGATGCTATATGCATCTTATGGAGTGCCCTCAATGTGGAGAGCCCTGATACTGACTCTCTGGTCAAAAAAGCTTTCCACGTGCTGTTTTTAACATGATTCTGATTGGTCCCCAACTCCAAGCTTTCTGTCAACACCCAGACATGGCACACAAGATGTGTTACTGTGCTGAATGCATGGAGCAGCTCTTCAATGAGCTACGATGCAACAATGGCTTTGTTAGCAAGTATGACAATGTGTTCTGTGATGAAGCATACCTCAATGCTGTTCAGAAAGACCAGATTGGACCTGACAATACACTGCTCATGTTTTCGATTGATGGCGCACAACTCTGTGAAAACAAAGACTCTGATTGTTGGATCTATATTTGGGTCATCCTCAATCTTGCACCTGACTACCACTACAAGAAAAATTTCATTTTACCTGGTGCAATCATTCCTGGTCCAAAAAAGCTGAAACATATTGAGTCATTCCTATATCCAGGGTCTCATCATCTTTCAGCTCTACAATACAAGGGTGTGCAAATCTGGGATGCTACCCAAGACCATGTTTTTATCTCACGCCCATTCTTGTTTCTCGGATGTGCTGATGGCCCTGGATTAACCATGATCGGCAACTTCGTTGGACATCAAGGAAAGTGTGGCTGTTGCTTGCTTTGTCCTCTCACAGGTTGATGCAAACCAGGTAGATCACAGTACTATCCAGTTCTCCTGAAACCACGCAACTACAATGTTCCAGGCTGAGATCATGGAGATGTACATTCGCTAGACATCATGACAAGTACATCCTGTGAATATGTTCAACATCTCTTATATGTCCTTAAGTCCTGCACACCGAATCAATTCCAGTCTCGTCATCTGGACACAGGAATTGTCGGACCAAGTATACTACTTGGACTGCAACCCACTCATCTTCTTGGTATCCTGGAGTCTTTCTCATCTGAACTCATGCATCTCACTGGTGCAAACATGGCTGCACTTTGGCACAATTTATTTCATGGCACCATAGACTGTGCTTCCTCAGATGATCAGTCCACATGGTTCTGGGCAGTACTCAGGAACAATGATGCTTGGGAAGCACATGGCCAAGCCATGGCAAAATGCAAAGCTTATCTTCCAGGGTCATTTGATGTTGCACCCTGGGACTCTAGCCTACATGCAAACTCATGGTACAAGTGCACTGAATACATCACATGGCTATACAGTCTCTATCCAGGCCTTTTGTATGGAATTCTCCTTGACAACATCTGGGGAAACTTCTGCAAATTCGTTGCTGGCCTTCGCATCATGAGTCAATACAGTATTGAGTTATCACAGCTTCAGCAAGCACAAGAGCTTTTCATCCAATGGGAACATGAATTTGAGCTCTTGTTTTATCAGTGACGAGTTGACTGGATTCACTTTGTCTGGCCTTGTGTACACCTTACCTGTCATCTCGCTTCCAAAGCTGCCTGAATCAGTTCACCAATCTCATTGTTGCAATGGACTATGGAGTGCACTATAGGCAATCTCACCTGTGAAATACAACAGCCCTCAGATCCCTTTTCAAACCTCACACAGCAGGGAATTCAGAGGTGTCAAGTCAACACTTTGAAGGCCATGATTTCATTACTACATGACTCTCCAGGATCTCTCCCACATGGTAGTGCTGACCTTGGGAATGGCTATGTCCTTCTTTCAAAACATGATGCTTATGCTGTACATGTTGCCAAAGAAGAGATGTAGGTTGTTGCTAGGTATCTGCACCAACCTACTGAGCAAAAAGTCCATCAATGGGGTCAACTTCAGTTACCTAATGGGCAAATAGCTTGATCAGCTTATGTTGAGTTGCAGAGAGCACAAGAAGAGGTATGGATGACCTGAAACATAAAGGTAAAACAAAAATCTTTGCCACATGCTTTACTAATTATCTGAAGATTATTTTGAACAATACCACTTGAATTGCTGAAGTGCAGTACTTTGCACATCTTATAGTGGCAGACTTGGATGTTGGATTGAATGAAACAAATAACAATACTGGCATTTAGTTCAAGGATGTCATGCTTGTCACCTTGTATTCATTCCCTGATCAAGACCTTCTTATGTGATTGCATGGTGTCCTTGTCTCATGCAGCAAGCTTGGGCAAAATAGTCTATGTGCCATTGATATCGATTTCATCCAATCTGTTGTTGTCATGGTTCCATACAGACTCAGAGTTGAAGATAAGTATTTTCTTGTGGAAAAAACTGGCATGGGGATTGCACATTTTGGCGAGGAGACTTTGAATAAGAATGACGATTCTACAGATTAATCATAGAGTGTTGCTCATATACAAGTACATTAATGTAGCCAAGTGTAGTCATGGCAACTCTCTCTCATGCTACTTGCCCTTCTCCTCATATCACAATCACAATCACAATCACAGCACAACATAATGTCTTCCATACCCCCCTTTGAGTTCACTCTTTCAGCCAATCATTTGTATGATGATTATTTTCAGCAATCATTTCCTATCAACATGTTTCCAACCATACCACCAATGCAATGGTCCATGTCTAACACCAGCCTTGGAGTTAATCTGAGTCAGGTGAGTTCTGATTTAGACTGACTTGGATGGTTTAAGGCACATATATGCAGTATATACAATGAATCCAAGTACTATAAGACACTGTAATGAAGCTACAAGTCAAAAATGCTACACTCAAAGCTATGAGCAGTGCTACTCAGTAGGGTTGTTTCTCAGGACATTCAGTCTACTAACTCTATATGAAGGAAATCATATGACACTTTAGTCTCCCAGCTTAATTGAATATCAAATACTTCCACAGATCCTTTATCACATCCAATCAGTGTTACTCTCCAGCCTTCCATACCCTCTAATATTCCAGCTCCACCTCAGTTCAAAGCTGAAGACTACCCATGCATTCAATTTTGGACCGAGAAGGCTTGGAAGGACTGGAATGAAACTGCTGAAGGACAGAAGTCCAAGCAGGAGGATAAGTTTCACAATACCCAATACCTGGAAAACATGGATGGAGAATGCCTCAATGCAACACATGTAACCAACATTTTGAACTGCATGCGGGATGTATGGCACAGGTTTTGCCGTCAAAACCTCATCAATGCAAGTATGATGTGGATGTCAATGTCACTGCCTCTCAAGAAGGTCCTTCATGCTGAGATGGCAAAGTCACATCCTGAAACCAACCTGGGCAAAGATGAATGGAAGATGGACCGCCTAGCTAAGGACCATTACTCATCCTTCAAACAGACATGGTTCATGAACAAGACTGAAGAGAAGCGTGCAGGGAAATGGAAAATCAAATTGGAAGGTAATGACGATGGTGATAATATAGCTGATTGAGAATCCAGTGAACATGACACCAAGTGGACAAAGCATGACTCAGAGTCACTGCCAGTATCCAAAGCTGATTCAGATGCTATTGCACTGATAGGCAGTTCAAGGGAGAGTACAACTTGGACACCATTGACATCCACTAGCAGTGCAAACAGCGACTTGGATGACTCCATTCCAACTGGTGGACCAGACAATGACTTGGATGTCATCTCTTCACACTCAAGTAATGATGCCATCTCTGAGTCAGTTGCTGGATCAAACACTGGCAACTGTGACATCACTGGCATCCCTCTGATAATGGATCTGAGCAACGACAAACTCTTGATTGGCACAGGTGACACCCAAGTTGTTACTTCTCCGAGTCTAGGTCTTCAGGTCCTCTCTCACCTATAGCAGACTTGGATGCCAGTGTGGATAACAACAAGATACTAGAACCAATATCCAAGTCTCTTGTAATAGCAAACCCAGGTACCACCATGATGATGACAACTGTTCCAGCCATTACCAGTGAGGACAACTTGAACCTGCCAAGGCCAACCATCCAAATCAAGAATCTGTTGTATTTATTATTATTATCCCTTTCAACAAGTCTAATGAATGTTCACAGATTATCAGAAATATCCAAGGCAAGACAATCAAGCCTGGAGCCTTTACTACAGCCCACCCTCAGGCCCTGTACCAGCATGTCCAACACTGCCACATCGATTCTTAATGAACCTGCACCACAGATCGAAGGAGGCCCTGGACCAGGGTCTACTACTGCAACCATGCCGGCCATGATGCAGACAACACCATGGCAATCAACAATTTGGTTGCTGAACATAATCCCAACATTGACTTCGGCAGTAGCACTCCCAAATTGTTGATACAGATCCCTGGTGCAACAGCAAGCAACACTGGGAAAGCAGGTTGGTGTTCCGTCAAACAAAACCGGATGGTAGGTTCTTCTCTTCAAGTTCTACTTGCATCCAAGTTCTCATACAAGTACCAATATTTATTTATTTATTTAGCACTCTTTGCACTCACCGTTGGCTCAAGCAAATCAAGTCCAATGGATCTAAGGAGGACTTTGATGCATATTATCAGGCCCTCAGTGCAGAGAGCAAGGCAGTACATGGTCATTGAAACTTTCTACAACTAAATATCAATCACAACAACTCTTGCAGAGATACAAAGATGAAGTGACAAAACTGCTACATCACATGGTGTCACTGCCAGCCTAAGATAACCATTGCTACTGACATGACACAGGTCACAGATTGCATTTGGACAAAAGGGACAGCCGAAGATATTGCAAAAATCTCCATTTTGCCAATGCACTGAGTGTCAGGAAAGGATGGGATGGATGTTGGAAGGTCAAGAGCATATTGCTATGGAGGGCAGGGGGGTAGGTGGTAGGGTCTGTGCACCAAACACTAGATGGGCATACAACAGCATAGGTCCATTGGAAGATTGTAATTGCTAGAATGGCATAGGATGGCATATGTGTCCTGAACCCAAAATGACTGATGAGTGAGAACAATGTGAATCTATGAGACGTATGACCATAGAGAGGCCTTCATCTACATACACATTCATATGAGGATGGGCTATGGGGATGGACATTCTTGATGTGTCCATATATACACCTACGGCTATATTAACATATTCTGACATGTGCTCTCATAACCCTCTTTCTCACTGGGCCTCACCCTCGAGCTCCAAACAGAAATTGCACTTGTAGACACATGCATGGTCAGACTGACAGCCATGCACACCATTGTGTGCCCGACCCTTTACACACCACAGCTGACATTCCACACACATCATCCCACAGAGTTGGACATTACCCCTCAAGTCCACAATTAAACTCTCAAAAAGACATTTCAACTTGTCAATGCTTGTGTGGATCCCACCACTTTCACCAACTGCCTGAAACTGTGACAGGTTCTAATCTAGCCATTTGCACACATGGGAAATCCACAGATCCACGATCATTACAAGGTGCTGGTTCAAGCCTGCGATCCATTCATCTTCAATAATGTATTGGCAGGATGTGTTTTCCTCCCAGGTGGTTCAGAGAACTGTCAGCATGTGCTGACAGGACACAGACTGATCACTGCCACCACCAATGAAGAGTTGATGGGGCAAATCTGGCAGGTCAATTGGCATGTCTGTATCCAGATTCTGCATGGAGAACATCAGCATTGTAACAAGCACACGTAGTACATCATAAGTGGGTTCACCTTCAGAGGCTCATGCTCTGGATTGATCTCCGCATACCCAAAGGCAAGCACATTAGCAAGAAGTGTCAAAAGCAGTTGTGCACGGTGAGACACCATGGTTTCTAAATGTAAAACTCGTATCATAATCCAACCAGGCAAAAAGGATATATTCTTATGAGACATGGCACCCCAATCATTCGCCTGAAGATGGCCATGAGTGATCAACACAGAGACATCCTGTTATCCTGAGAAATCATCCTTACCTTTAACTTGGCCATTAATGTCTTCATCAAGTGCAAAAACTCCTCTGCAGATTGGTGCATGACTATCTGCTTATCCAATTGTTGCTTCAATGCAGGGAATAGCTTGTAGAACTCCTTTGACTCGATGACAGGCCTGTGTAGTGAATCAGCAAGTGATGAGTATCCTGAATGAATTGACTCCCTGACCCTTACCATGGAATGATGCTCAACTTCCCAGCATGAAGCCAAGAAATGAAATTTGCCTATTGCTCATCTTGAACGATCCATTGGAACTTGAGGGAAAACCTGTAAAAAAATGTCTTTCATGAATGGCTCTTTACAAAAATGTGACAAGCAGCCACCACCCACTCTTTGGCGATTTCAGCCTTGTCTGAATCAATGACATCCTAAGTCGAGGAGAGAACACACCTCAGATGAATTCTATTGACACTGTGGATACGACATCTAACACACCTTGATGATGATGACCAGTGTTGACTGGAATAGTGACAGGTTTGCTTTGGGATCCAACACTGTCAAACTCAATTGGAATGATTGGAAAAGTCCAGTGATGTCCCAGCTGAAGGCAAAGTTGTTGTGGAACAGCACCTACAATATGCAACAATGTTGGTCAGCATCCCCACCTCCCCCCACTTCATGTTACTTCATCTTACTCACCAAGTTGGAATGGTGGTGTTGAATAAAATGAGCAACATGTCCTCTTGAGCAGATCTTTTGATGCTATATATGCCTGCCAAAGAAAAGGTGATCCATGTCAGTAAGGTTGAGGGGGCCACAGAAGAGGCTAAACTGACCTTCAAAGTCGAGCACAATGATCAATGCATCCTTGGTGGACATCACTGACATCCACACCCCCTCCATCGTCTGCATCACTGACCCAGCAAACAACATATCGATGAGATAATTCAATGCAAAACTCTTTCCGACTGACTGTTCCCCCCATTGAGGAAACCACCCTGACAGGCTATCATAGGCACCATCATCAAGCTACTTTTGACAGTAATGATAGTGACAAGACACACCTTGGATGCCATATACGACTGAAACAACAATTCATACCACCCAAATGAGAGACTGTCCACTATATGGTTCACATCCGCACCCAACAACAACTTCTCCAAGTCAGGTGAAGACACACTGTCTTTGAGCAGCATGAATCGATTGTCCTTTGCCAGCTCAAGGTGTATTGGGATCAAGCACAGGAATTCGACTAACCATTCACCTGTGTGGTAAGCTGAGACATTCCATGCACAACTCCAAGTCGAGTTTGGCTGCTCCCCATTCCCACACAGCTCAGCAAAAAAGACGGCGAATAACGCACCCGAGACCTGAATAGACTTGAGAATATCTCCTGTCAGCTTTTTAGTGGCCCTCTCAAATATGAGGATCATGTCCGTAAAGTGTGGCACATGATGCTGGTAATTGCAATCTGTTATGAACACAAGTGTCTGGGTGATCTGGAGTGTAGACAAGGAGATGGTTTCGCGCTGCACTGCAGGCAAGACAGGGAAATGGGTCCAGACTTTGGTGTGACAGTCAACAAGACAGTTATGTGCAGTGGCACTTGCTCCTGGTTGGCATTGTGCAGAACCTCGCACACCCTTTTCCTTGAATGTAAACTCAGTAATTTTGCAAGTGATATCCAGCACATGAGATCAACAGGCATACACCTCAAAATCCAGCATCATGACATGCACTGCTGTTCAGCTGAGCAATGATGTGGGAATTGTTGGAGTTAGCAAACGGTGTGTGGCAGTACAGCCACCAGATTACATAAGCACAATGTGTATTTGAACTTTCAGTTCATAGCTAGACACCTCAGCTGGTTTCCCAACCACTAAGGTGAGTACTTACCACTACTATAGAGCTACCTACAGTACTGACTACATATAGTACTTATTATTCAATAGGTAAGCTCAGCTGGTTTCCCAACCACTGAGTACCTATTATTCAATAGGAATAAGAACATTCTCAATAGTGAGCAAGCCTAAATCAAGTGGAATTCCTTCAGTGGAGCCAAAAGTACTCCAGTGATATGCTGTCACCACTAAGTTGTGCTCTTTGGCTTGCACAACCAGCAGACAAGCACCATTGGATGTGGAGCTTACACTACAAGGTACCTGCTCAAGCCGGAGTGTAGCAGGCCTGAGAATTTCCAACCCTCATCAGCAAGATGTAGCACAAAGGAGCCAATATAAGATGTACCAAAACTGGAGAGTCACCAAAGAAAACACCCTTGCCTGTGCCTGTGAATCAACGAGGAGCAATTCTTCACTTCCACTGACAAAGCATGCACAGCAAATAGATGTTGCATTGTTGTACCACTGATGCAAGTTGATTATGCTTCCCAATGCCTGGAACCTGCGGATGTTGTCAAATGTGAAAATGTTCAACTGGCAGGCTATACTATCATAATGATGCAACATACTGCAAGAATTACTGTCTGTATCATGATGCAAATTGACAAGGAATGTATTGATGCATGAGAATGAAGGGTAAGTGTGGATATTGGCAACATTCTCCAGGTTCTGATGCATCACTTAAGCTGTCATCAGCAAATCTCTGATTTAGGCACAGGTTCCCACAAGCTTACAGCAAATTACAGCACATTACAGCATGACAACTCCATAGTGTCACAGGCACCCAGCACCTACAGTAATGTCACAGTATATCACACTGGCATACTGATACCATTCCGATAGTGCTACAGAGCCACAGTGATGTCACAGTACATCACATGACTTCATAGGCCACACAGTAACATAGTCCAACTGTCCTACAAAAACATCTCATTTTAGCTTGGTATTGATAGCAATTAGTTATATACTACATAACAAGGTAAATTTCATAGTTACATTGTATAGAATACATATTTTGAACTACTACTCTAAGTCCTAATGAAATCTAACCTTGCATTTCCTAGTCCCCATGGACTTCACAATTTTTTCTGCAAGCAAACATGTCACATGACCATATTTGGAAATGCTGTACACCCACCTTGTCTGACCATCCCTCCCACCACCTGCCTGCATCGCTGCCCTGCCTACCCACAGCACCATGCCTGCACCACGACGACCACAATGTTGATGATGACGACGACGAACCCTGTGCCACCCTCCTCAAGCACCTCCCTTGGCCCCACCTGCACCACGATGATGATGACACCGTCAATGGTGTGACACCCCCATGCCACCACCCTGCCCTCCTCGAGCACAACCTGCAGCCCCATGTGACACAACAACAACAACACCGTGCCACCACACACATGACTGCAAACAACACCATCAACAACAGTTGGTGCCAGCACCCTCCTCAAGTACACCTGCAACCTTATGCCATGGTGACACCAGCAACGATTCAGTGACACAATGATGATGGTGCCTTGCCCACACCCCATCCTCACCCTCACCTCATCCTCACCCACCACATCCCTCCACATAGGCAATGACAGCGCAATGGTGACAACACGACCACGACAACGTGACGATGACAACACGACAACAACAATAGTGCCTTGCCCATGCCCCATCCTCACCCCACCCCATCCCTCCACATGTGATGATGACAATGGTGCCTCACCCTCGCCTTGTCCTCACCCTCCACATTCCTCTACATGGGCAACGACAGCACGATGACACGACAACGACAGCACCTCACCCACACCCCATCCTCACCCCACCTTGTCCCTTCACATTTGACAACATCAATGGTGCCTCACCCTCGCCTCATTCTCACCCACCACATCCCCCCACATGGGCAACAATGGCACGATGGCGACGACACGACCATGACAACGTGATGATGACAATGCAATGATGACAGCACCTCACCCACACCCCATCCTCACCCCACCTCATCCCTCCATATGTGACAACGACAGTGCCTCACCCTCGCCTCGTCTTCACCCACCACATCCCTCTACATGGGCAACAATGGTGCAACAGCAATAACACAACCACAACAACATGATGACAATGATGCAACAACTGTTACGATCAGTCTCCTTTTTCCTTTAGTTCTTCTACTTACTATCTTGTCTCCCCACCACACTGCTATCTGGGGGATTTACTCGTATCAGTGGGACCATTACCTTTTGATACTAGGTCTGCTGTCCTTCCACTTCCTCTCTGTCTAATCTCCCCCAAGCCGTTTGCTTTGGACTTCCACTTTTCTCAGAAGGGGGACCTGACTCTTGGTATTGTTGTCATCATATGTTCATATCAGACTTCTCCTCCTCTAGCTAGTTCTATCACACTAGTTACATGTTCCTCGTTACTTATAGTCCAATTCTTCTCTGATGTTCTCTTGCTTTCAATGATTATGCGTCCCTATAGTTCAACACTATATAAACATTGTCACATACCTTGTATTTCTTCATACTTGATCTTCTGCAATTCATGCTCAGTCTTGTATCCTAGTCCATCTGACTAGTACCCTTGACCTTCAACCTAGACCTAGCTGGTCCACTTGACCAGAACCCTTGACCCTGTTGGTCCGTCTGACCATTACCTTAACCAAGCACACTTGTACCTGAGGACGTAGTGTCTCTTCGTGAGTACCTCCCTCGAGACAAGAAGATCACCTTCGAGTGTTTGTCCAGCAACGAACGACTAGCATAACAACAACGACAGCACCTTACCCATGCCCTGTTCTTACCCCACCTCGTCCTCCCTCCATATGTGACAACAACAGTGCCTCACCCTCACCTTGTCCTCACCCACCACCATCACCCTCACCCTCACCCTCACCAACAACAACGACACGACAGATGGCGCCTCGCCCTCATACTCTTCTCACCCTCACCCTCACCGGCAGCAATGATGATATGACGACAACAGCGCACCCTCACCCTCGCCCTCTCCCTCTCCCTCACCAGTGATGACGATGACATGACAGATGGCACCTCACCCTCGCCTTCTCCTCTCCCTCTGCCTCACTGGTGACAATGACAACATGATGACATGGCCCTCCCTCTTCACAACAACTCAATAACCTGACAATGACAATGTGACAACAGTGCACCCTTGTCCTCACCCTCACCCTCATCCTACTGGCGACAACATAACAACATAACCCCCATGGGTATAGTACTGTAGAGCCTGTATTAGATAGAAAATACAATTTTTTTTCACTATAACATTCGAGTGATGCAATCTGAATAGAAAATAGGAAAAAGGAAAAAAGACCATGGCTGTACTCTACTGGAGACTCTGTACAGTACTGTCACACTGTGAACGCTGGGAGCACTGTAGCACTATAGTGCCGTAGTGCTGTGAGCAGTGTGATGGCACTGTGACATAGCTGTGCCAGGGTTGCACAGGGGGGGACCTTCTGGTAATGCTGTAACATCTGTCACACACTGCACAGCACTGTACAGAACATTTTGAATTTGCTGATGTCAGTCACCCTCACCCTCACCGGTGATGACAACAACACAATGGATGGCACCTCACCCTCACCCTCTGCTCTCCCTCTCCCTCACTGGCAACAACAACAATACGATGGCACCTCACTCTTGCCCTCTCCTCTCCCTCTCCCTCACCAGCAACAACAATGATACAATGGTACCTCACTCTTGCCCTCTCCTCTCCCTCTCCCTCACCAGCAACAACAACGATACGATGGTACCTCACTCTTGCCCTCTCCTCTCCCTCTTCATCAGCAAAATCAGAACTAACCGTCCAGTACTGGACAGCACTGGACAGTACCATAGTGCCCATAGTAAGGGTCCATATGGACACTACTATGACAGTACTATGACAGTATCTCATAGT
Organism: Tylopilus subfusipes; assembly: GCA_038091275.1. Taxonomy (NCBI): domain Eukaryota; kingdom Fungi; phylum Basidiomycota; class Agaricomycetes; order Boletales; family Boletaceae; genus Tylopilus; species Tylopilus subfusipes. Next base: position 24 of record JBBPOB010000709.1, on the reverse strand, counting down.
GTTTTCATAGTTCATAGTGTTTTC
>JBBPOB010000708.1:0-13746 GCA_038091275.1 Tylopilus subfusipes | reverse complement strand
GTCTTTGTTTCCAGTCCGAAATCGACTGTTCATGTTGGACGAAGTCATCCCCCGTCGGTCACACCCCTTTCCCCATCCCTCCCAGCGATGGACACGGCGCCATTCTTCAACCGCAGCACGTACCCTCTCTTCTCAGACGCGTTTCCTCGATCGGCCACAGACCGTCCGTCCTACCCACGAGCCCGAAGACCCTGCTGGCAAACTCCGTTCCATTTTGACTGCCCGTACCCCGTTCAATCCCGAACATGCTTGGTGCCTTTATATGACATCAGTCCACCTGGATGCAAACAACTCGATGCTTACCCCAAGCGAACAATTGCATTTCGTCCAAAGCCTTCTTGATGCATTCGAGCTTTTTGGCGACACTCCACCGGATTTGCCATTGTTGTATACCTGGGGAACACGTCTTGAACCAGTTTTACGGGATCTGAAATCGTATTTCGAAGACAGTTCCCCGGAGAACATCTCTGTCAAATGTTTCATTGCACAGGTGCATGCTTGGTTTGGGGATGTAGAGCAAGCATCCCAGTTGGCTCGGGAAATTCGAGGAACTCGGCTCAACCACGCCGAACAGTGCATTCTTCTGTCCGTCTACCGAAATATCCTCGTCCTTTTGCGCTATCGGCGTGGCGCTTCCTACACACTCGATCTGTTGATTCGAGAGTGGAATTTTTTGGGTACCTTTTGTCATACACAAACCATCCCATTTCCAGAGGCTGCGTCGTTCCGCAAGGCAATCCATAATTTACTTGCGGACATCCCAGGTGGTGCTGGTTTGTTGCTGTCACGCTCGCAGATGGCCCGAGACGATCGAATGCATATGAGCGAGTTGCTTTTGGAGACATATTGCGCCAAGAAATTACTTCACCAGGCCCATGCCCTCGCACTTGAAATGGGCAGGCAGCAGCTGCCCGTCAAGTTTCATCTCCAGGCCAGGTTGACCCGACTTCTCGCCCAGCATGACCTGTTCATCCTCGCGCACGAAATATTCGCATCCATGCAGCCTTCGATCGACCCCCAACTGTATAATTCGACTGGACTCCATCTCTACGCTCGTCGCGGCGACGTGGATCGTGCAGAGCACTTCTTCAGCAAATACAGCGACAACAATCGGTCCATTCCGGTCGCACGGTGTATGTTGATGCATGCTTATGCGGTTGCGGGTAAAGCGGATACGGTGGTTAAGCTTTTTCACAAGTTTTTCCCCACCGCCTCAGAGGGCCACTTTCTTGCGGAACGGCCAGGAATCATACACTACACTACCGTCATCCTTGCCCATGCCGAGTTGGCCGACTTTGATGGTATCGATTTCTGGTTGGAGAAAATGCTACAAGCTGGCTGTCGTCCGGATGGTCATGTATATAGCATCATCCTTCAAAGCTTCGCGAGGCACGGCGACCTCGACTCTGTGGCTGCCATATTCGATCAGATGCGTGCTGCGGAGGTCGAGCCTGATCGCTTCCACTACACCAGCGTTATCTCCCTCCTTGCCCGGAGGAAAGATGCCGTTGCAGCAGAAGCATTTTACTTGCAGGCCTTGCACGAGGGTATCACCCCAGATCGCAAGATGATGACATCTCTTATGAATGCTCACGTGGAAGCTGGGTCATGGGAGGGCGTTGTCCGTATCTTCGACTACCTTCGACAATCTTCACACTTTCGTCGGGATCTATCCATCGAGGTCTATAACACACTCCTCAAGGCATACGTTCTCATCGGCACACCCTTTCGCATCGTGCTTGCGATATTTCGCAAACTCGTGCGAGTCGGCGTGCGTCCTGACGGCTTCACATACGCCCTGGTCATTCAATCCGCTTGCGACGCTGGGAAGATGAATGTTGCCGAGGAACTCTTTGCAGAGATGGAAGACAAGGCAAAGTCTTGGGGGCCACTCTACTACCATTTCGACGCATACGTGCTCACCATCATCATGGCTGGATATGTACGACAGCGCTCTAAAGCGCGAGCAATGGCGTGTTACGAGGATATGCAACGCCGGGGTATTAAGCCCAACTCTCTCGCCTACAAGCAGGTCCTCCAGGCGTACGCAAACGATCGGACGGAATCAAGCTTGAAAATCGCAGAGTCGTTCCTGACACAGATCATGAATGCAGACGTGGACGACCTTGGCTGTGCCGGTTCCGAGTCTCGTCCATCTGCTCTTGGGAATATCTACAGCCCACTCATGCTGGTGTATGCGAGGAAGGAGAAGCCGGAGGAAGTATCACGGTTGTTCAGTGGGATGTTGGAAGCTGGTGGCGGGACATCGTTGGAGTCACTCACTATCATTCTGGACGTCCACCGCCGCACAAACAATATTGGCGCCGTTCGCCAATTGTGGCCTCAAATCTGGAAGCTCGCATTACGACTGTCTTGCGCTGATGAGCTCTTCAAGGGAGACAATGTCATCTCCACTCCTATGCGCCGGCGACGTTCGAATCTCTTGTGTATGCCGTTGTCTATTTACATCGATGCCTTGTCTGTGGCGGGCGACCATCACGCAGTATTGGACGCTTGGACAAGGGCAAAAGCGCAGGGATTCAGTTTCGATGCCCATAACTGGAATCATTTAGCGGTCGCTCTAGTGCGGGCGGGCGAACCGGATCGTGCCTTTGAGGTACTCGAACGGGTTCTAATCCCATATTCGCGCAAGGGCCCCATTGTCAGGGACCCATCCCCTGAGTCACCGTTGGTGTTCGACGTGATGGCCCCTGATCTGGACATGCCCGCCTCAGATGCACCCATGCACCGGAAAGCACGGAGGGCGAAAGCGGTGAAAGGTGCGACAAAGACGATTGGATCCAGGATGATGATATCGGAGGACTCGACCGATTTCGCGCATCCCCTACATATCCTCCATCAAGTGATCCCTGGTTTGTCCATGTGGCGCCCGCATGCTATTACCCTACAAGTGCTGTCTAAAGTTCTTGGACATTTGCAAAGAGGTCGCCCTGTACAGCCCATCCGCGCTGCCGACGCGCCACCCGCCACAACACCGAGTCATGCCAGCTTGCAAAGCCAAGTGGAGATTGTCAGCGCCACACTGGAGCGTATCTATCGCAACTACCCAGAAGCGGTGCGTGCAGTGCTCCTCTATGACAGGGGACGGGCTCGGCGTGAAGCAGTACAGCGGTCGCGAAAGCAGTGGGTCAAGGTGGATCAGGGAGTCGTGGATACATTAGCAGATGAAGAGACTATTGGGATGCATGGATAATGTCACATCTGCGTCACGTGTCATCCGACGAATCGGAGCCCTCTGAATCGCCTTCACGATGGGGTTTTCGGCCCTGCCTACCGGTGCCATGACGGTTCCTCTGCGGCGCAGGCCCGGGGCGTAGTCAGCCTCCGGCGTACACGGAGTAAGGAAGGATCTTATAATCACCAATGGAAGCTTCTGGCCTTGATTACCAAATGCGATCGAGAGCGCAGTCGTGTCTGACAGGATTAGAAATGTGAGTCTGAGCCCATCCGACAGACTCCGCATGACACACCTGGCACGCCCGGGAACCGCTTGGCTGAGTAAACAACAAAAGGGTCCGTAAAGGTCTGAGCTAGAACAGGAGACACGTCGGTGTGCACGCGCTGCGCGCCGGCATCGGGAGTTGACGAGCTAGGATAAGAATAAGACAATCAACACCACGGCCCGGGCTGCCCCAGGCGGAGTAAACACGCGCACTCTCCAACATTCATCAACCGTAGCCGTAGTCGAAAGGTCCCTGGAGACATATTTGGAGCACAGCATCAATGAGAACAAAAACAACCTTGTGATAAAGTTGCGCGAACCTTCCGTGCGTACGGACAGGTCTTGAAAGAGGAAAAATATCCCGGGTATCTGGTGCTCATCCAGGAGGCGACAAGCGTTGCAAGAGAGCGGTCCCACAAGTGTGCGTGTATATATATGCCGGGGAAGAGGATGAGAACTTGCGTGTGGTGAGGATGCAGATGATGTATTGCTCTGTGGATAGTTGCCTTGATAATACGGTGTTTGGGGGGACTGCTGTGGATAAGCGGGTGCGCCATAGAGGGCCGGAGTATCATAATTTGCTGCATAAGAATCCTGCTGAGTATGATTCCATGGATGATATTCACGCCCGTCGGGTTGAGCCGATGGGTGATAAGCGCGATTTGAGGAATCCATATCGTTATAGACGTTCGCATGAGAATGCATGGGTGTTTGGTACGACGACTCGGCACCAGGCCAAGTGCGAAATGTGGATGTCTCCGTGTCTGTGCGATAAGCGGTCTGACTGTTCCATGGCTCGCCGGATGTAGCAGCCGGTATACCAGCTCTTGGGGCATTACGAAGAGGTTGGTTCTGAACGCTGTGCGAACCATGGGCAGTGGGAGGGTAACCCCACCCATCGGGGGAGTGGGGGGAAGTATTGTAGGGGTTTGAATTGGAGTATGCGATGGCATCGGGAATTGAGGACTCGGGAGACGTGTAAGGATAAGTAGAAGCGGTAAATGTGGAAGGGGATATGACCGTGCTCATGGCTGACTAACGGACAGTTTGACACGTTTCCTCGACAAGAAGAGTGGTACATACCTGCGAGTCTAACGAGGTGCGGTGTGGTTCCTGAGCAGAGTTTGGGGTGGAATGAGAAGAGGGGGGACTAGGATGGTCACTGCGAGGCGAGGTTACAGTCGGAAGTGTAGTACGTGATTTCTTGGGTTTGGCGACCACCGTAGAGACGTAACGATCTGTGGAAGACGAGGGATGGAGGACGAGGTTCATTTCACGTTTACCATCTGCTGACCACAGATCTGCGGTTACAAGGAAAAAGGAAAAGTCGAGCTCACTGTAGACGGTGAGTGTGAGAAGACGAGGGGAGGGGGGTTGGATGGCAGACGTACTCGACGTTGACTATCGAGTTGTCCTCTCTGCGGACGGTCATCTTGGCGACGGCAGCGGGAGCAAGGGGCCGACGATCCTTGTGAATGCGACGGTGAAGTGAGAAGACGTGGTCGAGGCGAGTGGACGTACCTTGTCGCCGAAGCCGCACATGCGGGCGCGGAGGGGATGCTGGACGACCTGGAGGGAGTAGTGTCTGGAGGCAGGTGAGCGAGAGGGGGCGCGGTGGATGGGGACGAGCATACTTGCGACCGCACCATTGTCCCCAGGAGTCGAGCGTTTTGTCGCCTGGAGTCTGTAACATGGCGTGTTTGGAGTAAGAAAGGAGAGTTGTCTGTTGGGAATCAGATAAGATGAGTTCTCACGTCGGGGTGGGGGACGAGGAGGAGGGGACGTTTAGAGTACGGGCGAGTGTCATTTCTCAAAGGAGATGGTCGATCTACCAGCCAAGTTCACACGCATGGCAGACAAGAACGCCCTCCTCGCCCTCCTCCGCCGCAACGACCTCGACAACCACGTCTGCGCCGACTGCAGCAACCCAAATCCCCAGTGGGCATCAGGTATCCCATCATCTCCACCCACAACCCCCCTTCCTCATCTCTGCAGTCAGCTTCGCCGTCTTCCTCTGTCTACAATGCGCAGGCGTGCACAGAGGTTTCGGCGTGCACATCAGGTACATTTCAGCGTCATCCCATACATCACTTTCATATCCCTTCCGCATCAGCTTCGTGAGATCCGTCTCGATGGATACCTGGCAGACCGATCAGGTCAGACGCATGCAGGTTCGCTTCCCGTTCACACCCCTCCCTCCTCGTCACACATCTTTTCGCAGCTCGGCGGAAATGCTCCATTCAAACACTTCATTCAGTCCTATTCTCCCCCCGATCAAGGCGGCTACACAGACGGCATGGACCCACATGCTCTTTATCACTCATGGGCCGCCACTCAATACCGCGAAAAGGTGCTTCATCCCATCCTGTCTTACTCCTTCCCACTCACCCCCTTCCCTTACTAAGTTGGACTATGCCTTAGCAGGAAAGCCTTGGTCCCCATACAGCCCTCCTGCCGATTACTTTGCAACTGCCGCTCCCCCGGCCCGTCCATCTTCCGCTCAGGGTCTTCGCAAGTCCCGCGCTTCTGCACGCGGTCCGGCAACCAGCTCATCTCCCCAACCTTCTCTCACTTCTCACGTGGACCAGAAGTCCGCGAATGAAGCCTACTTTACCTCACTCGGTCAGGCCAATGCAGCTCGTTCCCCCGACTTACCCCCTTCTCAAGGTGGCCGTTATCAAGGTTTTGGAAATACGCCCTCTCCTCCGCCCTCACGGCATCCATCCTTCAGCCTCACCTCCGCTACCACCCCAACATTAGCCGAATTCCAAGGTAATCCAGCAGCCGCCTTAAGTAAAGGGTGGTCCCTCTTCTCCGCCGTCGTTGCGGGTGCCTCCCGTGCCGTAAACGATGTTATTCAACCAGGCATGGAACGTGTCATGGATCCGAACCTGCATGCCAGCGTTCGTGGTTACGTCTCAGAAGCACAGAAACGTGCACAAGCAGCGGGCCAGTCCGTCAATGAATGGTCAAAGCAGCAGCTGGGAGTTGACGTCGCCGATCATGTCAACGGTATCGTCGGTACGGTCAAGGAGAAAATTGGCACCGGTCCTTCTGCATCTGGCTATGGTTCTCTCCCCAGCCACGATGAGGGTGAGACATCTGCATTGTACCACGATACCCACGATTTCTTCCACGAGTACTCTGACATGTCGCCAACCATGACCACGAGCAAGCCGGCCTCGGGCACAGTCACGACACACGTTCCGGGTGGTAGCAAGGAGAAAAAGGATGGTTGGGATGAGTGGCAGGACTTTTAGACATGTCGATAGGCTGGTACTACATAGTAGTGGAACAGAATCCACCGGCACAAGAAGCCGGTCCCAAGTTCCGTGCCGGTACTCCGTTTGTTCGCACCCTGAGGCTCTTTGCGCTCAGAACATGTTCCAGGCTGCGTTCTCCAGATCATTACGCCTCGCAGCGGGCTCGGCCAGCAGGCGGTCGTACCATACGGCCGTCCTTCCGTCCCTGGTCTCAACCACCACACCCGAGTTCCAGCGCAAGGCAGAGAGCATGCACGCTCTCGTGTCGGACCTGAAAGCCATGATTGCCCAGGCAAAGGAAGGTGGCGGTCCCAAGGCTCAGGAGCGCATGCGGAGCAAGGGTAAAAGATTACCGAGAGAGAGGTCAGTCTTGGTCCTCAGTCGTCTGCACATTCTCACGCCAGCCTAGACTGTCGTTACTTCTGGATCCAAACACCCCCTTCCTGGAGCTATCACAGCTAGCAGCGCACGACGTATATCCTGGAGAGAACATTCCTGGTGCCGGAATCATCACCGGCGTTGGTCGAGTGGCTGGGAAGGAGTGTGTCGTCGTGGCAAACGATGCTACCGTGAAGGGAGGATCATACTATCCCTTGACGGTGAACAGCGTCGCTATTGCGGGTTGTTGGATAACCTGACGTTTCATCCATAGGTAAAGAAACACCTCCGGGCTCAGGAAATCGCTCGAGAACATGGCTTACCATGCATTTATGTTGGTAGGCATTTTCACTCGTTGTTCTCGGCTTCAGGCTAACCAGATACAGTGGAATCTGGGGGTGCTGCTCTTCCCCATCAGGCGAACGTGTGTCCGGCTTCCTGAAATGTACCATCACACGTTGATATTGCTGATAACTAGGTATTCCCAGACAAGGACCACTTTGGTCGAATCTTTTACAACATGGTTCAGTGGAATTAATCATTAATGAGACTGTTGGCCAGGGTTGACACACTCGCAGGCACAAATGTCCGCACTCGGCATCCCCCAAATAGCATCAGTGCATGGTATATCTGTCGCTGGTGAGTTGGGAACTCATCTTCTTGGTTCTTCGTATTTACGTGTCCTAGGTGGTGCTTATGTCCCCGCTATGGCTGACGAAAATATTATTGTTCGCGAACAGGGGCACATCTTTCTTGCCGGTCCTCCATTAGTCAAAGCTGCCACAGGCGAGGAAGTTGACGAGGAAGTGTTAGGAGGTGGCCTCATGCACTCTAGCGAGAGTGGTGTAACCGATCATCTCACGAGAGACGATGAACATGCAATAGCTATTACACGCGGGATTGTGGGTGACTTGGGAAGTACAAGTGGACAAGCCGTCGGGGTGAGCCCGGTAGTCAAACAATTGTCTCGGGTCATGTTACTAAAGATGAACCAAGCCTTCTGTTCCGTCGGAAGACCCGTTATACCCAGCGTCCGAGCTTCACGGTATTGTCGGCACTGATCTCCGACAAACGTTTGATATGCGAGATATTATTGCGCGAATCGTGGATGGTAGCCGGTTCAGAGAATTCAAGAAGGAATATGGCACCACAATCGTGACTGTAATGGGATTTCCCCTCGAAAGTGATAACGAAGTTGACGTCCTCTCAGGGATTTGCACACATTCACGGGTATGAAGTCGGTGTCGTTGCCAACAATGGCATTTTATTCTCCCCCTCAGCATTAAAGGCCACCCACTTCATTCAACTCTGTTCCCAACGAAAGATACCGCTGCTTTTCCTTGTGAACGTCACCGGTGTGTCTTGTTCATCGTGGGATACAGCATATATCTTCATATTGTTGCAGGCTACATGGTGGGTTCCAAGGCCGAAAAGGGTGGGATAGCAAAGGATGGCGCGAAGATGGTCCGAGCTGTGGCGTGCGCAGACGTTCCGAAATTGACCGTTATTGTTGGTGGTAGTTTCGGTGCTGGGAACTACGGTAGCTATCCGAGGCAGATCTCCTAACACCGATGAGACTGACATCCGCATGTGTAGGAATGTCAGGACGCGCGGTGGGTTGCTTAACTCTATTTGTACCACTTGTTCTGAAGTAGCTTTCAGTATTCGCCACGCTTTTTGTGGATGTGGCCTGTAAGTCCCATGGGCACTCTATATTACTGCGAAAATTGACGAGGAACGCATCAGAATGCGAAAGTATCTGTTATGGGATCGGGACAGCTCTCGCAAGTGATGTCAACCGTTTCAAAGTTTGTATCTGCTTCATATTTCTGCACGCTGTTGTTGATACTTTGGCTAGGGATCCGAATCAGCACTATACTCTAAAGGCCGAGATAGAAGCGCAGTCGACGGCGCTCTATTCCACCGCTCGCTTGTGGGACGATGGCATCATTCAGCCCACGGAAACCCGTGATATGCTTGGTCTTGCGCTTGCGCTTGCGGCCAGGAGGCGACCAGATGCACGCGGACCGGGGCTTGGTGGTGGAACCACTTGGGAAGGTGCAGGGAGAGGATTTGGCGTGTTCCGGATGTGAATAGCACACTTGATCGACATTGCCAAATGTAGTTGTTTATTTCTAAATGGGTCGCCAAACAACACCAGCGCTGGTCATCCAATGATTTCGACGGACATTCTGTCCCAAGTTTACATGCACACTGCATTAATTAGGCCAAGTCTCTGCGCCTATCATCTAAGCTACGACTCACAGGGTGTACCAAGTTGCTGCATCAGACGGTCATGGCAGACGATTCGGTTTTGAAGAAACTAACCGCCGAGACGCGGACCAAACTACGTTCAGCTCAAATCCTGACATCTCTGCCTACCATAGTCTCGGAGCTCTTGCAGAACGCCATAGATGCTGGAGCGTCACAGATCGATATAGGTGTCGACTGTGTCGAGTGGAGCTGTTGGGTCATGGACAACGGATCGGGATTTACGAAGGATGGTTTGCATAAAGTCGGACAGGCTTCAGAACGTGGACGATACAGTGAGTCACTTGCTTCGATAAATTCTCGTCCCTCTGTGCTAAGCGTTTCTTTACAGATTCTTCGAAAGCTTACACCCCTGCCTCACTAGAAACGGTTTCCACCTTTGGTTTCCGAGGAGAAGGTAGCTAATCAATCGTAACGAAGCCCGTGGCGTTCATTCCTGTTTCTTCTGCAGCTTTGGCTTCCATGGCGGATCTCTCTTGCCTGGAGATCTCATCTCGCACGGCCAGATCTCGCGAAAGTTGGTCCGTTATTGTCAAGGTATTTCCCTTCCAGAATACCTCATGCTGTACCAAACACGCGCTTTTCCAGGCCGGAAAGTCTCTATATATTGGCCCATCGATCCGGTGGCGAAGAGAATCCCCCGGAACCGTCGTATCGATCCGTGATGCATTTTTCAATGTGTGTGACAGCCTCGGTTAAAAGGCACATGTGGTAACAATTCAATAGCTCCCAGTTCGCCGTCAGTCTCACCCTACGCCAAACAAGACTACTGAACTGATTCGGCAAGAACTCGAGGTATACGTGCTGGTATTCCCAAACATCTCCTTCTCGTTTCAGGATGCGAGCAAGACCAAAGAAAGTCACAATCCCCACAAGTCACATATCCTCAAGATACCAAAGGTAACGGCGTCCCCTTTTCCAGTGTTTCCCTTCCATATCACACTTTATCCGATCAAGACTCGCTCCACTCTCGCGGCGTTTCGACATTTCTATGGCTGTGCATTTACAGAGGAAAGTATATTTCTGTTTTAGCACCCCGTGCATGAGTCATGGAACTTGCGTTTCTCAGTGCGTGGAAGAGATAGCCGCTACTTCCGGACAACTCCGAATTGAGGGATTTATCTCACTTGTCGGCGCATGCACAAAGGTAGAGCATCTTCCATTTCATGATAGAAGATTATCTCCTATCTGATGCTCCTCGGCTCGACAGTCATATCAATTCTTGTGTAAGTCACAAACGGCTAACCCTGATTTGTCACACATTATCCCTTGTCTAGACATCAATCGACACCCGATGTCATCTTGTGACCTCCATCGGTTAATCGACAATCGCTTCGCTGCGAGCACGTTTGCGAAACATGTAAGACCAACGTTTTCATTGCGGATCCAATTAAGAAGGTTTCTCCTACAGGCGTATGACGAAGGAGGGGAGACAAGCTTGCGGCCATGTATGTTTCTTGTTCCGCGCCATAGGAGGCAATCTTATCGTTATTTCCAGCTGCACGCCGGTCTCCTCGTAAAGGAGAGAAGAAGCCGGTTTACGTCCTGAACTTGATTATTCCCGTGAAACACATTGATAACTGCCTGGAACCCTCGAAATCGACGGTGGAATTGGATGTGGGCAAGGCTCGCTTCCTCCTCGGTTCAGTGTCATGCTGATTTTCATACGCTCTAGAATAAAAACGTTGTGACTTCTTTCTTATCTGCGACCATTCAATCATTCTTGATTCACCACAACTTTGCGCCCGAGAAGAGAATGGACGAGAACCCCGATGATGGAAGCCCGAGGAAGAAGCGAAAGCTTGTCCCACAGAGTTCGGCTAATCTAAAGACGTCGTCGGGCTCTGTCCGGTCCGAGAGGAGTGGGATGCTCAACGTATCCGACCATATGGTACGTTTCTCGATTCACGATTCACGTGTGCATTTTGTCAATCCATTTAGAAACTTGAAATGGGGAAGGTGCCTGTGGCTGATGCACAGAAGACGGTCTGGAAAGATCCATCGACCGGGGAAACTTTTATCACCGATAACCGCACAGGGAACTCTTATCCTCAAAGCGCCCGTTATATCGTAGGTGCCAATGGATCAGTCGAGCCTGGCTCGAAGAGGAGAACCCTCCGGGCACCCCAACTGACAGCCGAGGAAAACAATTATGATGAATATAATGCTTCTAGAGATTACACACCTAATTGGCTACGAGAGGCCCTGCAGGTATGCTTCTTGCCCCCACGGCGCGCATGGGACTACGTCACTGAGACTATTGAAAGGCCAACGACGCTTTTGCACTTAAAGAGCCAAAGATACCCTCCCTTCCTTTATCTGTGAATCACGCGACCGATTGTCGGAGTTGTTGTCAACTTCACAACTGTCACACGGGCTGTCCCACAAAGCGCGCGACCTCGAGTCGATACCTTCAGCCTGGCTCCTCTAGTTTTACTCCGTCTCAAATACGTTTCCGGAAAGACGACTTACGCAAGGCACGAATTGTTAGTCAAGTAGACTGCAAATTTATCGCGTGTGTTGTCGGTCTGGACCAAGACGATCCCTCGGATGTAGAGAAAGACGATGAAGCATGTGAAGATGGGCTTCCGACGGATGGAAAAACGCTCATCCTAATCGATCAACACGCTGCGGATGAACGTGTACGCGTCGAACGATTTTTGAAGTCAATTTGTCGAGGCTTTCTTTGTCATCAGGAAGGAAGTGGGGGCGTGGAGATGAAGCAGTTGTCCCCTCCGGTACCCGTCTTGCTTACCAGGCATGAAGCTTCCCGTCTCGCGGAGCTTTCGGATTTCCAGAAGGCCTTCGAATCGTGGGGTTTCCGATTCTCTGGACTCGAAGAAACCCGGTCAAGGTTGGAGTGTGGAACAGACCTTGATGGCGGGTATATCCAGGTTCTTGTGTGCGCCATTCCCGAAATCGTGAGCGAAAAGGTGAGTGCAGAGGGGGAGGGACGTATGGACGTCCGCTGAGATCGAACCACAGCTATTATTGGGTAAGGAGATGCAGGAACTCGTCAAGGGGTACATCGGCGCGTTGGAGAGTCGGGAACTCGAACCACGTGATCCATCATCCCAGCATGATTCTGGAAGTTTGGGCGAGGAGACGCAATGGCTCAAGGCCCTGCGATGGTGTCCACGTGAACTCCTTGACTTGATCAACTCAAAGGCTTGTCGAGGTGCGTGAATTTTTGCTTGTGCTGTTCACCCAGGCTCGGCAACTTCCAAGGTGCAATCATGTTCAACGACTCCTTGAATACCGAACAATGCGAGCGATTGGTGAAGCAATTATCAACGACCGTTTTTCCTTTCCAGTGCGCTCATGGGAGGTAAGCCTACTGTGTGTCATTTGCGGCTGTTTCGCCGCTCTTGAGTGGGCGGGTAACGCTGACCCTTTGTTCTCCCTTAGGCCATCCCTTGTTCCTTTGACATGTCTGAGCTCGAAGATTGGAGGACATAAAGAAACGGGGTTGGAATGGGAAAAAGTCACTGCGCTGTGACCGTGGTAAGAGTGAAGGAGCAGGTAGCCTGGCGTTCTCGCTCGAACAACGGCGAAGATACGTTTGACCAGATGTTTCGTCTTTGGCTTGACGAAGATCCGTAGTCGTGTGGCAGTGTGCCGAGTGGAGCCGAAGGCATGTGCTACGAGGCAAGACGTCATTACGTGTGGGGCGTATAAAGAGGCGCACGTCGTCCTTGATCCTTCCTACCGCCACCACCATCCATCGACCTTACTTGTAGTTCAGCGACTTGTACGACGCATTCTCTCCTTGTCGTATCGTAATTTGTTGGACACACCCAACAACGTGATATTCGTCGACCGACGCCACCCTCCTTTCGCCATGCCAAAGAGCGTCACCAAAGTCGTGTACAAGCCAGATACGCAATCCACAGACGAGTACATGATCATTGTCAATCCCACAGAGGTGATTTTGTGTTTCGATGCTCGATGACGATCGCTGAAATACACGATTGTGCAGTTCAAGAAATGGAAGTCTGGAGGTAAGCCTCCCACAGACCGCAGGCTCTATCGAAACGCATCGCTGACTTGGTCTCTTTTCAAGACACGTAAATCCATACGTTGCCTTACGGGTGGGTGTAACTGATTGGTTTTCGTACCTCTAGGGCGATCCCTCTCGCCGAAGTCGTCGATTGTATGTACATGACCAGCTGCCCCTATTCTGATGCTCAGATGCACTCCCAACAACTTTCAGCGTTCGGAATCTTCCACTCGTCTCAGGGTTCTCAAGGATATCTAGGCCGCCCATCCAAACAGCAACTTGAAAACACGTTTGGGACGTCCAAGGATGTCGACGTTGTCAAGAGAATGTTGGAAAAGGGCAAGGAACACTCGGGCGAAGGACTCCATTCG
>JBBPOB010000707.1:0-13756 GCA_038091275.1 Tylopilus subfusipes | reverse complement strand
TTCAGGGCAGGGGTCAGGGCTATTTATGACCCTGCAAGGGTTAGAGCTGATACATTTTAGTTCTTTTGCAAATGTTAAGTCTTTCCAAAATGCTCCAACATTGGGACACTTATTTGAGCCACTGTACCATCAACTTATTATTATTTACTTAAACATAATAGTACTTGTACTTGTCACCCTTTTTATGCTTGATCTGCTTGCTGCGCTTGTCGTGAAACGTGCTTATTTGCCTTTTTCTCCTTACATGCTTTTTTAACAAGTTGCAACTACGGAAAGCGTGGAAAAAGTCGAAAAAGAAAGCTGTGAAGTTCCTGATGTGGTGGGTTGACCCAAGGGTTGATATGTACTAGATACAAAAGCATATGTAGGTACTACTCATCAATAGCATCCCATCCATCAGGAAGTATAACATCTGTGTCTTTGTTAATGTTGTTCATAACTGCTACCTTTTTGATGTCCACATCCTTGACAAGGCCCATTGAGCTCCATGATCCAAGGCAGAGCAGCACACATGCTTTGACTCAATAAGCAATTACAGACATGCGAGAGGACATTGTGTTACGCCGCAAGGCATATACTAACCCCAAAGACGAGAGAGCCTAGGGTTAAGGGTTGACTCGGAGGTACGAAGACAAATGTTATCCTTGATAAGGATCAAGGAGACAAAGAATGCTTCCAACGATAGGTACGTTGGTGGTCCATGACAAAGGTCGCCTTGTTCCTCAAGGTATCCAAGGAAGTCTTTAGACTAAGGACTAGAACGTCACTTAGGACATGGCAAGGATCAAAGAGAGGAACTGAGGGGCTTGGGACGCTAAGCATTAAGAGGGATCCCAGGTACAAGAGAACTATGGCATGGCCAAAGGCTGCGAGTGTTTCATGAAGTGGATTGCAACAAGTGAGCTAAGATATAGGGTTGGGGCTAGTAGATCGAAGAGAACTAGCGTGGGGAAACTATGGAAGCTACTTGAGGGGTTTAAATAGTGACTGATGACGAGATAAGGGCAGGTCTATGTGGATTAGTCATCCGCCGTACGGAACGAGAGAATTAAGAAGTCAAGAAGACAGAGAGCCCAAGAAGACAAGATATGAAATACAGAGTGAGACGGGATCCACGAAGTCAAGAAGCAAGATAAGACCCTGGAGAGCCGAGGAGCCAAGAAGTTAAAGATACGGAGATGGAGAGGCATAACGAAAGAAGCTGAGACAATGCGAGAGAACTAGACAAGAGATTGAAGAGAAAGACATCCGAGAGATATGAGCAAGACAAGGCGAGTGGACGAGACCGAGAGACATTCAAGAGACATGAACAGGATACCGAGAATGCGAGAGTGGGAGATGAGAGCCAAGATTGGAGCCAGGGAGACCACAAGACAAGAGAGTGAAGACAAGATGAGACAAGGTAAGGCGTCTAGGTGGAGAAATGAGGTAAATCGTAACACATTGTGGCCTAAAATCAACATATTCAATATTGGGAACTGGACTGAAAAATGCATATATGGGTGAGTTCCACTCATTCATCATCTGTTCTGTATGTAATTCATCAGTCTCACATACTCTGAACATGTTGGATTCTCACAAAGCTCAGAATCAGAATCTTCTTCAATCTTGGTTTTTTCATGTTGTTCTTGACTTGTTTTGCCTTTTCTTTACCTTTCTTTGGGTCTGGCTGCTCTACTGTGTCAATAGTTGTGTCCTCAACAATGTCAGATTCTGGTTGAACACACCTTTTACCCATCTTTGAGCTGTTGACTGGCACAGGTTGATCTGTGGGCCTGTGGGTTGGGCTACTTGGTGCTGACTCATGGTGAGTATGAGATTGCCCATGCTTGTGAGGCTGAGAACCTCTATTGCCTGTCATAGGTTCCTTGGATCCCACAGATTTCATTTGGTTGGATATGATATTGGTTGATGTGAGGGTTTGTACCTTCTCTGTGGGATGAGATACCCATTTGGAAAGCATGGTGGGAAAGTAGTGACTGGGTGGCTTGTGGATCTTGATATACTTAGTCTTGACAATTTAAAGTTTGATGGAACTGTACAGTAACTGTCAACTGTCAGCTCATAATAGTATTGAAAAAGATCATGGGTAAATCATGGGTTATGGATATGGGTACTGTGGGTACATGGGTTGGCTGGTACCAACCCATACCCATACCCATGCATACCCATACCCACAACCCATGGTGGGTTGCCCATACCCATATCTTTCCCTACATGTTACATCTGTGGTGTTTACAAGAATGGATGTGGTATACTGTGTGCACTCATGAGGCTTTATCATACATCTAATCAGTATTCATCATGCCAAGTCATGCAAGATAGGACATGATATCATACCCCATACACACCCCCTTCTTCCTCATCAGACTATTCTAGTGAGCTTCTACAGGAGAGCAAACCATTGAATTCACTTGCTGTGCTACATCATGACCTCCCACCAGGGTGTGCTGGCAGTCCACATACCAGGCCAGAGCCTGAGGTTCTGCTTTGAAGTAGGTACATCTTGAGATATCATGTGTTCAACAAGTTTGCTCAACCTGGTACAGTAGAGTATCTCATAATGCAAAAAAAAAAATCTCATAATGCATACTACCAAAACCTAGTCATTTTAGCCAAAAGTGTATGAAATCCTAGTTATGCATTATGATATCCTCACTATGCATTATGAGATACTCTACTGTATCTATGGCATTAATGGTATTTGGGAATGACAGACCATGCATCACTGCAGCATCAGGCATCACCAGGCCTGTCAGTCAGTCCTTTTCTGCCTGCCCTGCTGTATGATATTACTGACTCACTGTGAGCTGTCAGGTGGAGAGTTACCGGCCCTGGGTACTAGTACCGGCCACCACTGCCAGTGCCACCTGGTGCCATGCCAGTCAGTTCACGCCGCCCTCATTGGCAGCCTGAGAATCTGGCAATCAGCCACGCTGCCGCCTTGAGCTTGGCCGGTGGCCATCCACCAAGCTAGACTACGGTCCCACTACATGATACGGATCAAAATCTCTGTGTCTATCCGGACGAGGCGTGTTACTTGGTACAGCACAGCACGCACACCGCTCCATTTGGATCTGGCGCCAGCATCAACGTGCTGCGGTGACGTTTCGGGCACCGCCATCCAGGCATCGCTTGCCAGTCCCTGACCACACAACACCGCAACCCAGTTCGCAGGAATTGCCGAATCGTCAAGATGCTGCATCCTCGGAGGAAGGCTGTTCCTCATATATACTCCGAGCCAGGCCACGAGACATCCCTGCACAAAGCTTGTCTGTTGATTGCTGCGGCCTCTTTCCTTGCCCCGTTCCACTATGGAAATCTTAACCGATATAGAACTTCCGGACTATTCGCCCTCTATCCCACCTGACTATTCATCGACGCCACTGCCCGGAGAGCAATGCATTCAAAGGACACCGAGACAGGCAGCTTCGAACTACCGCGGAAACTGTGCTTTCACATACGAAGAACACGGCATGTCTCTCTCGTTGCGAGGCTGTCGAGAAGAGGATGGCGTCCCTACCTTTGGGCTGTGCAGCACTATCCACGGTGAGTTTGCACCAGCGGACAGGAAAAAAGTCTTGTCTGTAGTGGTCAAGGTTCGTGCCGTGTCCATTTCCTGCCTTGTCGTCGTTTTTTTGACTTTGGACGCAGCTGGAGGCACAAATTCGTGTGAAAGCGAAGTCGGAGATATTGTGGCATACTCTTTTCTCCAAAGAGCGCCAGCTGTGGCGAAAAAGTGGCTCGAGCAGTGACGAGTGTCCTAGCTTGTTGCCTATCCTAATCTCCTTCCCCTCCACCTATCAAGACAAAGATCATGATCGCCCGCGTCGTCTGCCTCCTTCCATGTCTCTCAGGCACCCATGTCGAGTGGCTATCGTGTACTCGCTAAATATTGTTGTTGAAAAAGTCACATATGCAATTTTCCCTCGAACCAGGTCAGTGCCACATACGTGTAATCGAGGGTCCCGAGTTCATCTCAAGTCATGCAGAAAAACTTGTCTGTCTGCGTATCTACGATATCGGCCCCGGGTTCGACCACCTAGGCCGTCACCCCCCTCCTTCTCTTCCGTGAAAATTTGCCCGGAGGAATGGCAAGAAGAGATTTGGGGAATGACCAAAGCACCCTCGGGCGAAGGCGAAGAGCCACTTACCGCTCAATGTCATGTGAGTCATGCAATGCAGAGTCCCCTCCCCGGTGGTTAACCTGTTCCCGCAAGCTCTTCGTGCCTTCAGTTGGAGTATTCTCGTCCTCTGAGGTCGTTCCATTTCACATAACCTTCTGCTCGTCATCAACATTTCTGCGAAGCATCGCCCAACATGTGACACAAAGTGATATTTGCCTCGAGAAACCCATTCATGTATTTCTTCTCCGACAAACGACTGTGTTGATTGGGGATTGGGAAAAGACTCAAGATGAAGTTCTTGGTGTAGGCAGGGTTTTCCCCAATCCTATATCAACTGTCGAGCCCATCTTACACAATGCGGCAACGCTGAGCTGGGACGGTGAAATCCACAGCGAGCAGCCGATCGAATACTCGAGTTTTACGACCTCAGTGGTCGAAGTCAAGGTGAGTCTTGTCTAGGTATCACTGAAATTTGATTATGCGAACATGTTGTATATCAGGATTTGTTGGTGGTTTCGTTGCTCGCCCCGCCCGGCCCACTGAAATCCATTCCTCCACAACTTTATCAAGCGTTTCCTATCCGTCTGGTCACACACCCTTGGATCGATAGATCTTGAGTATACCGCTGCACCATCTATTTAAGTAATTAAATTAAGCTACACGACATTCACTCAGCATTATTGGTTTATGTAGTACTGGCAGACATATAGTTAATGATACATAGAAGTCGGGGCATTTGAGTCTTCTGTAAGGGTTTATCAGGGGACGTCCGAGCGTACTATCATAGAGTAATGTAATGATGTCGGATATATATTGATGGAAGCCTCGCTTGAAATTCGATTTATCGGTCCAACAAGTCCAGATACGCTAGACTGCGAGCGGGGTTAGATGGCAGATGGCCGGATACTTCAGCTTGAGGCGTTGATCGAACCACTGCCCTGGGGACTGCGCTATAGTCCCAGACTAACTGCGCTAGTGGCCGGCGCCGATGGTAACTAGCGAGTATTAGTGCCACCGACAGTTCACTTGGTAGCACTCTGCAATGGTAGTATAAACGCCGACACGCAAAGTACTATCACTCTTATCGATATCAACCCTCGATGGCCATCTCAGAGAAGGTCTTTGGCCTCGTCCACTCGCACAAGACCCTGACCACTGCGTTCGCCACTACCACGACCGAGGAAGAACAAGATGTGTCCCCAGGACATCTAGCCAGAACGCTTTACGACGAGCATCCCAAGAAATATCATACTCGTGGTGGTAGCCATCTAGAAGCCTTCAAGGGACTTTTCCAGAACACAAGAAAGAAGGACGTCGAACGTATCCAAGCGATCGAGCCGACGCAAGAAGACATCGACCGGGCTGCTCAGTGTGGCAATTTCGGTTCACGACCCAGCGATCTGTTTCTGAAGGTCGGTTCTCGACATCGCATCGCTTGTCACAGCAGCTCTATATGCGTAGGGTTTTAGATATACGTGGATGTTCTGGCCACGCTCGACAATGATCCCTGGGCCGGTGTCGTGTCTCCCCCTCTTTTGGGCTCCAGAGGGGTCGTGAACTTGTCTATAATATCCCCGTAGGATTCTCAAAGACGACGTGTGATACGAAGGCTAAAGAGTTTGCAGGATACCGGACATCATGCAGCACTATTATGATTGTATCGTGAACGCAGAGCACGAAGTCTTTCTTGCTACGAACTATTGGGAGGCATCCAAGGCGTCTAGATATGTCTGTGAAGCCTTCAAAGAGCTATCGATACGGGCGGAGAAACGGGGAGTGAAGGTCGTCGTGAAGATGATCTACGACCGCGCGAATCTCAAGATGCTAGCAGAAAGCCACGTGCTTGTTGAAGAGGAAGAATGGCTGAGTGACGAAGTCAAACTACCGAGGAGAAGTGAGATGCCGTGGCTCGATTTCGAGCTCCTGAACTTTCACCAGTAAGTGACATTTCAGACCAGGCAGACAACCGCACATCTCAACGCATTCATTCCTAGACCTTTACTAGGAACCTTCCATTGCAAATTTATGATCGTCGACCGGAAGGTAGCGCTGGTGAACTCGAATAACATTCAAGATCGGGCAAACATGGAGATGATGGTACACCTCGAAGGTCCCATCGTGGAAAGTTTTTACGACATGGCCCTGATAAGCTGGTTTAGGCCGATGCAACCGAGGTTGCCTCTGTTGAGCCGACCGTCTGAAAAACCTGAGGGCGGCTACAAGTTTGGGATGAATAACCAATATGCATCGGTGCATCTTCTGGATGGGAAGAAAGGAGCAGAACTGTACCACAAGCTGACAAGCGAAGAAATCCCCCGTGATGCAACATCAGACGGCAAAATCTTCATTTCAGGGAAACATCAGACAATCACCGAGCATCTAAGTTAGTCCTGACTACTACATTCGCACGACTTGAAGGGCTGATAGCCACGATGCTAGACGCAGATAACCAACCTGACACACATGCGACCGTCGAATACGAACCGCCCGCATCACCTGATGATGAGTACCTACCTCACATTTTCCATGCGCCACACGAGGAATGTCCTATGGTCATTTTGAATCGTGCCCCGTACGGGAAAATGGGTAATCCTGATAGCGCAATATTCAATGCCCAAGACGCAGCATGGTTAGCGGGACTGAAGTACGCGAAGAAGAATGTTTTCATACAGTCACCGACCTTTAACGCCGCGCCCGTGGTTGAAGGTGTCTTGAATGCTGTGCGCCGTGGGATTGAGTGCACGCTATACATAGATGTTGGATACAATGATGGAGGAGAAGTCTTGCCAGGACAAGGAGGGACCAACGAGGAAGTATCGAAACGCATGTTCGCACAGCTAAACGACGAGGAGAGGGAGAGACTTAGGTTCCATTGGTACACTGGTGAGCTTCACCATCTTCAGACGATCAAATCACTGTCAGATTGTAATGATTTTTCCACAGGAAAAGACCAGATGAAACCGATCAATGCATCCAAACAGAAGCGGAACTGCCACGTGTGTATTTCATTGATGTCGTCTTGTGTTACAACATCTAACACTTGTGACCTGCGGTCAAGATCAAATTGATGATCATCGACGATGCTGTGGGTATCGCGGGTAACGGGAACCAGGGTGAGCATCGTCGTTGCCGCATGTCTCTGTTAAAAATGACTCACAAACGTCCACCAGATACACAGTCCTGGTACCACAGCCAGGAAGTGAACGTAATGATTGATAATCCGGCCGTCTGTAAAGACTGGCGAGATACCATCAGAAGGGTGCAGAACACTCACCTTCATGAGTTGCAGAAGGACGGAGTATACCTCGACCAAGATGGGAATCCGCTCACGGACTCGACAGGCGTTGGGAGTGGGCTGAAGGGTATTATGAAAGGTGTGCAAGGATCCATCGCTCGGGCACGTGGCAAGGGTGGATTTTAGCCGTGCATGACAACGTAGATACCCAGAAAAGGAATGGGAGGAAGTGTTGATTAGTCATCGACCGTAGCATCCATGTGGACAGCACCGTCCGTCCTCTGCCATGAGAAATCCCGCGGTGCTCGTCCCAGCGCCAATTCGCCCCTCACAAGCATGGCACGAAACAATCCGAACAGCTCCGCCGTCAGATTTTGCTGTCACAACGCACCATGCCAGCCGTCTCGTTGCCCAACGTGGTCCATACGGTAAATGCGGCGAGCGGTGTCGGAAGTCGGTTTTAAGTATAGCATATGGTCGATGAACACTGCCAATCACATGTTCCCTGTTTGTCTCCGGACTCAGGTTCTTTGCAGCTTGCCAGAGCACTTCCATGCCCAATGCAGGTCTTCCCGAATACGCAGCTCCTCCACCGCAGCTCCTCTCACCGACGTACACCGCCATACCGCGAACGCATGAGTACCGCCTGGCGCTCAACCCCAGATTGCGACCCAACAGACAGCTTCGCTCGTTCGTCAAACAGACGAAAAGCGGTAACTTGAGTCTGAGATTGGTCGACCAGGACGATCGGGCAGCGCTTCCTGTGTATGGTGTCGGTGCCTCCGTCCAAGGCACGTTGGAAATCGACAAGACAGAGGGAATCACTAGCGCTGAAGTACAGGTCAGTCGATCACTCCTTGGACAGGGACTAGATGTCAACCAGCGCACCTTCAGGTCGAGGGTATCCTCAAGCTGGAAGAAATCGCGGAAGACGGATCCACTACCCACAAGTTATTTTCGAACAAGAGCATCCTCTGGGTCAAAGATAGGATACAAGACACACCATGCCCAAATTCGCTACGGTTTAGCTTTCCACTGCCTACAACGTATTCCGATGGAGACCAGACGTATGTATGTGTCCATGTAGGTTGTAGAATGGTACCATCCTTCACATGTCGCGCCAGGTTTTGCCTCCGAGCTTTGAAGCTCATCTTTCAGGGCTCCCGGGATTCCAGGCACGTGTGAGCTACAGTGTGAGCGCGGTCGTGGTCAAGCCCAACGATGTTTCCAACATGGTCAAATCCACACTTTTTCGTAAAGATGATTGGTACGTTGGTACGCATATACGTGCCTATTGTCAAGTTATTCGTCCTCCCGGCACAGGACCGTGTCTACACCATTCTTGTATCTCCCTCGCACTCGCCCGTCTGTGCCAATACCTGTTCCTCTCGTGGCGACCGCATCGAGCACTGGGTTTACGGAAACGTCCCAATGGAAGTTGTTTTCCTCGATTACTGTGGCCAATCGACGGGGGATACGAGATCTGGTAGTCAAGGTTCGTCTATCAGTGCATGTTTCTCACAGTCCTAACATTGCTATGATAGTTGTACATCCCTACAACACGGATATTTTGTACTCACCAACCCATTCCGTTTCATCTATCCTTTCATTCCAACGCCGATTCCCTGTGTGCCTTTCTACCACTCGCTCCTGTGGTTGATCTAATCGCTCCGAAGAGACAGACCACACGGATTCAACTTATGCGACAGGTCACGGTGGATGTTCGGTGAGCTGTGGTCAACGGAATAATAAAATCCTGCCATCCTGACTACGGTTGTAGGAATACTGTCGTTTTTGGCACCAAAGCAGATATCTGGCGAGTGGATTTTATTGGTGAAGGTGCATTCAGAAACGCTGTACGTGTTGAAACCAGTGACGTTTGGTGCCATTGATATCTGATACCACGTGAAGGGAAGCGGGTCTGACTGGGCAGCATTCTCTGGCGATGTATTTATCAGCGATGAGGTCACAGTTGGGGGGTTCAGAGCTAGTGGGTTCTCCGTACGGGTATGCTCATCCAGCTCGTACACAATGGTAGTTCATTGAAACCAAACCACAGGACTATCTGGTGCTAAGCATGACCCCCCCTGACCTTTCCAAATCACCCTTTAAGGAGCTCAGGATGGTTGTACCCATCCGACTAGCCACTGATCGTTGGAGCAACGACGGTGCGGGTCTTGGAGCATATGGTCCGCCATCCATATCCTCGTCCGAGGAACTTGCTGCAGCGCCTGAGCTTTCGTATACCTCGTAGGAAGCGTTGCATCATGCCCACTTGCCCTACTCATTATAGCGAGATCCTTGAGCACCTTTCATTGTTTTCTTCCTTCCATGCGTGTAGTGTTGTATTGGACGACTCTTGCCACTTTTCGCCAGCTTGTACTGTGCTACTCAGTGGTGATGTCATATCACGTGCCAGTGGGGCTTGGACATATCTTTCTCGGTCGGAGTCGAGGTCAACATCGAGCAGATCATCATGACTACAGAAACGACTTCACAAAACGCTCGCGACGCTGCATCGCCCGCTGGGACGGAACAGCAGCGTAGCCAAACATCGCCGTCTTCTCCTGTCGACCCGCCGACTGTAATTAACACTTCACTCCAACAGGGTATGTCACGCACGCAAACGACACGTTCTGCTCTTGAGCCACTGAGTTCTAACCGTATTCCAGAACCTGCGCCTCCACACGATGGAGGCGAAGCACCTGCGGAACAGATCAAGAAGCCGTCTGAGGTGAACCAAGATGACCCAAACATCAACGCTGTGGAACTGCCGCCGCACAGTCCGACGTTCAAGGAACAAGTGTACGGTCAGCCCTCTTCGCTTCATGTGCACTTCAAGTCCGTTGACAGCCGGCCAATCACTAGGTTATGCTAGGGTGAGGTTGCTCTGATTACGTAGGTCCTCGGGGTTTGCTGATTCGTCGTTGCATGTGGTATGAAGTTGATCCGTGGAACAGTAAGTTACGCCGTTGCTGTGTTGTCGAGAAAGGGTCTGATGGCCGACGCCACCAGGTGCTCGGTCGGCCGGAAGTCAAGGAACAGGGAGCACAAGTGCTTCGCGGCGAACAGGGCATTCCCCTGCGCCGAGACTCGCAATCTAGCAAATAGGCTGAACCGGACTCCGGATGTTCTCACTGTATAGTATATTTCGTCTTCCAGTGTGTTAGTTGTGTAGTCGTGCCAACAAGTCTGAGCGCTTGAGAAGTCATCTTGTCTGGTGACGAGATCTGAGATGAGTCAATCTAGGGCGCTAAAATACCCTTGCAAAAGGCTAAACTTCTAATTAAATTTTTTCTACGTTTGGCAAAGTCGAGCGCTAAAGTGCAAAAGCTTCCTGGATGGCTGCACGCCTTTATATGTGCCCCGTCTAGCGAGCTTCGAAGCTTCTGTTGGAATCAGCAACCGCGTGCGCAGCCGCACCATCGTCGGGCCGACCGAATCACCGGCGCGCACATGCTGCGCGTCCATTACATTTCTCGCATATATTCCTTTCTATTGTACGAGCACATTGCTCTCACCGCGTATTTAACTTTTCGTCCAATCCTATGTCCAGATCTCGTCCAGATCCTTCCATCTCCTTTTGCTTACTATACAGTCTGTCTCGTATATAAGTTGTCTTCTCTTCGTCGAGACACCTCAGTCCGTTGTTCACGCACGACGACTGAGGTGAGTTACATTCTTTAACCTTTTACCTACTCGAGCTAATCTGTACGTAGCCTTATCCCTCGATAGGTAAATACACACAGTCCGTTGTTCACGCACGACGACTGAGCCTTATCCCTTGATAGCCCTCATGCGCTGTCATCTCGTCACTACAGTAACTCTCACACCTTCGGCTTCGTCGCAACCACGATCACGACCATTGATACACGTTGATCTCTCCTTGCCGAACAGCCATGTCCGTAACGTTTAACCCCCCCTCTCTCCCCTCGGGTCGTGCACTGCATGATCACAATCGCAGCATGAGCAGGTCTCGTTCTCGTCCACGATGTCAGAGACGACCTAATCACTCAAGCTCAAAGTGAGACTTAAGGACCAAGTAATGACTATTCCAAGACTGGGGTACGATACATGGAATGGCCCTACTTATATACTGTATCTACTTGGTCTGTGCGCACATACATGCAGTATCGGTGAGGCATGACATCATACTACGTCATTGTTCTAGATGCTTCTAGACTACCTTGTGTGCTTAATCTCCGTGTGATGTATGAAGAGGTGAAAGGTGAAAATGTGATTCTTACATTACCCCCTTTTCAAGATCGAGAGTCCCTCGAGATTGAATCAAGAGTTAATGAAATTGCGGAATTCGATGAAGTCTTTGCTTGTGAGAATGGAGGTGGTTGGTTTGGGCAAAGCTTCATGTCGGCATTCGGGACATTTACACACGGGATCAGGCTCGTTAGGGTTGTATGTTTGTCGTAGTTGCATCTTTTTGAAGGGTCGAGGAGCAGTAGGATGAGAACGATGAAAATCTTTTATCGATTCCGTTGCATTGGTTAATTGGTTATGCAGGATCCATTCGTTTTCTTCTGAAGGGAATCCTTTCCAATGAATTAGGTATTCGATTTTGTTTCGTCGCTCTCTCGACGCTAATATTTCCTCGATTTCCTGTTCTTCGACGCCTTGTATGATATCGGGTGGAGGAGGTGGTGGAATTTGCTGCGATGGGAATGTCCCTTTGGTATAAGGGTGAAGGAGACATTCGTTGAAGACATTGTGAATTCCGCGCCACTTGGGGTCGAGCTTTATCTTGTACGCGGATTTTCCAACCTTTTCTATGACTTTGAATGGACCATATCTTTTATCACCGAGTTTCTTTGAGGGTCTATCTGATCTGATATTTGTTCCCTCAATTAGCACTAAATCTCCTTTTTTATATTCGGTGATTGGTCTGGTTTTTCAGTCATAGTACTTCTTCATGTCCTTTGCTGCATTTTCCAAGGATTGCTTAGCCAATTTGAAGCTCTTCTCCATCATTTCCATGAACTCTTTTGCAGATTCGTTTCGAATGGATTTTCGGTGTTCCCCTTGAATGTTCGGTTGTCTACCGAAATTAAGCATAAAGGGAGAGAATCCGCTCTTTGTGGTATTTTGATTGTGAGCGAATTCCACAAGGGATAACCATTCGATCCAATCGTTTTGCAAATGATTTGTGTAAAGACGGAGGTATTGTTCAACTGTAGCATTATACCGTTCGGTTTGTCCGTCGGTTTGTGGGTGATAGGTGGTGGAAGGATTTCCTTCGATTTTAAGGAGTTTATAGAGATCACCCATGAACGACGAGACAAATTGTGGACCTCGATCGGAAATCACTTTAAGAGGTGTGCCGTGGAGTTTGAATATATGGTCACGAAATATTGTGGCGACTCCTTTTGCTGTGATTTCATTCGAGATAGGGAATAGTCTTATCATTTTCGAAAATCAGTCTACCACTGTTAAGATGGTGTTTTTTCCTTGTGATTCTGGTAATGGACCGATGATGTCGACCGATATGATTTCCCAAGGTTTGTCCGGTATAAGATTTGGTTGAAGAGGGGTTTTCGCAGCGAACGTGTTGGACTTGGTTTTCTGGCATTTATCACATCCTTTTATATATATTTTTATGTCTTTTCTCATGCCAGGCCATTGATATCCGTTAAGGATCAAGTCCGTTGTTCGTTTTACTCCAGGGTGTCCAGCGAGAGGGTGGTCGTGATTTCTTTTAATAATTTCCTCTCGTTGTTCTTCTGGAACGAATTTTTGCTGTGAAGAGGTGTTTGCCAGTGACTCAGTCTCGTTCAAAGGTGCAGCAGCTGCTTTCGCGCGCGCATCGTCTTTGGATTTCGACTGTTTTCGCACTTGAATGGGTCGTGCATTATCCTTTTTGGGTGCAGCGGTATCCATTTCAAGCGAGTTTGGACTTTTTGATGGTGGAGTAGAGGAGGTAGAGGTATTTGAGGCAAAATATTGATCAGGGAGTAACATTTTTCCTTTGTTATCGTTATTCACCCCCTTTTCAAAGTCTGGCCTCCAGGACAGAGGATCGGCTGGGTTTGTCTTCCCTGTTCGGTGTTTCATGACAAAGTGGTATTGTTGTAGGAGTTGTTCCCACCTTGCCTGTTTTTGTGACAGATCTTGAGGTTTTTTAAAGTATTCAAGATTTTTATGATCTGTCAGAATTTCGAACAGGTGTTTGGCATCGAGCAGGTAATGTCGCCATTCTTTTAAGGCGAATATGATTGCTGTCATTTCTAGGTTGGCTGCATGGTAGTTGCGCTCCGTGTCGGATAACGACTTTGAAATGTATGCAATCGGGTGCCATTTATCGTTTTGTTTTTGCGACAAAACTGCTCCGATTCCAATACCAGATCCATCTGTTTCGATTTGTAGCGGATCTTCGTCCGTTGGC
>JBBPOB010000706.1:0-13760 GCA_038091275.1 Tylopilus subfusipes | reverse complement strand
GCTGGTCAGAGTCAAGAGCCGGGACTCGTGTAGAGGTCAAGGGTAATGCGGCTGCCCAGACGGGGCATTTAGGTCAAGGGTAAGGCAGGATTTGCTGTGAACGGCTAGTACCCGGTCCGGCCAATTCGCGTTTGTACACATCCAAAATCCCAGGAATGACGACGCATCATGACATTGTAAAAATGAAGGAAGAGGGAAAAAGAAAAGTAGATGCATTGATGACGTGGTAGGACGACGTAGCAGTGTCCGTGGACAGTTCACAGCAGAACGATGAACGAATACACATACTAACGAATTGATGTAACTAGAGGATAGCAGTGATAGATAGACTGAGATCAATAACGAGAGTGGGAAAGCCTGCGGGGGCATCAATCAACACCCCAACCAGAAGCAAACCATGGCAGTGACTTACTAATGAATGAAAGCGTCAGCGTGATGGAATGGGCTGATTAGAAATTGCTGGCAATAATAGTTCGACCACTTGAGCGATCGAGCTGTTCTGCTGGCAAAACATTTCCAAATCTTTTCCGGACAGTAGCCGCTCCTCTGCTCGCGACCGTGGATCGCTCCCGTTCCCACCGTCCTCACTACTATTTCTCGAGTGGGGAAGGGCGATATGACTACTCTCTGGCTCGAGTCTCCCAGGTCCGTAGTGGTGATACATCTTGCTCCTCGACTTTGATCGAACGAGGTCCGAAGAACCGGCGAAATCGCGAGAAGATGTTGAGAGATGGGAATCATGACAAGAGCTGCTCGCAGAATTGAGACACTTGTGTGCGCTATCAAGCTTCTCTGGCGAGTGTTGAGCAGAAAAGGCCTCTGGTCCGATGAGAGTCTCCTGCAATACCCTAAACACGATATCGCTGACAGCCCGCGTGAACCTCGCTTGGAATGGCGAGGCATTCGGCCCTGTGGCAGGGAAAATCGTTGACGCTTCCGTCAATCTCTTCAATGAGGTCGCCCACTCATGGCGGACGAGGGGGTCGGCAAAGCTGAACATGTATCTCCGCGGAGCGTTGAGGTGGTTCACGAACGCGACTTGGAAAGTATTCCGCATGAAAGCGCGCTCCACGGAAACGGGACTACTTGGTGGGAGACCGGTGTAGAGCAGTGCGTTCGACCCAGAACGTAACATCAACATCGTCGTTAGACCGAACAACATCCCTGTCACCCTGAACGACGCCTCGGATGACTTGGCGAAAGAGAGAACCGGTGGCTCAAAGGCGAGATTGTGTCCGAACAGCTCGATCGTGAAATTGGGGTCGGGTTGTGGGATACGGATCATCACCGGTTCAGATTGGACTTTGTAAGTCAGACGCGAAGGCAATGCGCGCTTAAAGTTGACAGTAATCTCGGTCGGCCCATTCGAGGACGGATGACGCGCTTGCGAGAGCGGCTCACGGTAGATGGATTCGTAGACATCGCTAATGGTGTCGTCGGACAGCAGGCTACGAGGATCGTGGCGTCGGAACGCATCCAAGAAGTCTCTGGCAGTAACATTTCTCCCCACATATCTAGCTGAGCCAGGCTCCTGGGATATTCCGCCATGCAAGACGTCGTTGAGTTGCACTATTGCCCTCGAGAACCTGTAAGCCAGGTCCTTGTCATAGGCAACCTGCTTCCCGTTGGCGTCGTACCACCGGCTGGCAAAGGAATCAAGCGGGATATCCAGGGGGTTGGTTCCCTGGGTGGCGCGTGTTGGGAGATGAATGGTCTGCAGGAACATGCGCAGTGCTTTGTCCACCCTGACGCCGGTGAACCCGAACACATCGAGGTAGTGCTTGAGAACGACACGTGATGTCCTCCTGGATAGGTAATCACCGAGCTGCGCGCGATCGATCTCTGGCGTGCGGAATAACAACTGTGCCAATGCCACGGGATCATCAGGTTGCCCCAAATTATTGAACAAAGACACGATGGCTTGATCGGCATCGATGGCAAATTGCTCAACAAAGGACTGGGTATGGGTATTGCGTGGCACGCTGCGTGACTGAGGCTCTTCACGTTCGCCGCTAAACCGCAAATTGCGAAGGAGCACGACATTCTTCACGACAAACTTTCTATCCGACGGATTCGGCTTCGTCAGCTCAAGGAAGACGTCCGGGTCTTGGATAATAGGCTTGGCGACGATAAAGATGTCGTTGAAGAGGAAAAGGAAACGATCCTTGACCGTATCGGAGTTGACAACCTGCAGGACGGGCGCAGCCAGTAACAACTTCCGAGGCGGGTCGTCGATCGCCGACGACCAGAGGGGACTCTTTGGTCCACGTCCTAGCATCTCATCGAGGCGTTCCATGATGATGGTACTTTTGGAGGGGAACTCCGAGTATTGCGAAGACGTGTTTGAGGATGACTCCGAGGTAGTCGGAGGAGGATAATCGGACAAGGATGACCAAGGCTCAGGTGTGGATGATGGCACAGGCTCTGGTGGTGATGGGGTAGGAGGAGTTGTAAATGCAGAGGGCGCAGAGGGTTCAACGGGAGAAAGGGAGACACCACTGCTTGACTTGGCGATCTTGCTTGCTCGGGGCGTCTTCTGCGTGTCCTCGTGTGCAGAGTTTCCATTTGGGCTGACGGGCGATAGCTCTCCGTTATGCGATTTCCCAAACAGCAGAGTCCCATTGGTACTGCTCGTTGGCGTCCTCGACTTCTCCGGAGAACCGATGTCTTCCCAATCCGAAGTCAGGTCGCTCTCTTTCTTCCACCTTAATATTTCAGAAAGAGACGGCTTTTTGGAGGGCACGGTAGGACGAATGGTTTGAAAAGCCGGACTGAGCGAGTTACTTGCCAAAGTCGGCGTCGATGACCCGAATCTATTGCTCAACCACTTGCGAACGCCCTCACGATTGGTGGGAAGTGTTTTCAATAGGACTGAGCCAGGCGACTGACTATTCGGTATCTGCCCACTGCTGGAGTATTCGGGCGACGAAGATGAGGGTGCAGTCGACAGAGGCGGGGAATTTTGGCTCTTGAACTTGGGCAGAAGATGAGTGTCCGACACTTGGTGTGCAAGAACCCGATCTCGCTTAATGTCAGGAGAGTTGGAGGGTGTGTTGCTCGACGAACTTGAAGGCAGCGGTATCTCATTCTCATTCCCGTGGAGAGACAGGACGATGTCCGGAGTGGACGACGATATCGACAGTCCCCGACGATTCCGGCTGTTGATACGTTGTTCCTCGAGCTTCTTGATCCCTGGGAATGGGAACAATTTAGAATCCTGGTTATATTTGGTAAGATCGAGGTTGGAAGCCAGTGGAATCGGAGAGACGCCAGTTCTCGGTGGCGTTGGTAGTGCCAGTGACTGCATCGAGGTCGAAGCAGACGAAGATTGCATGACCGACTGCTGACCACCGGGAGGATATGTCGGCCCGACCTCGTTCTTTTCCGCTTTGGGGCTGGCCAGGCTTCCTCCACTCTCCCGACTGATGCTCGAGTCCGTGTTCTGTCTTCGTTCCCGGGTAGCTATGCTGTTGGTCCGAGATCGACGGCCATTACCCGAGCTGCTCCTCGTAAGAACGCCAAGCACTTTGCTCCATGCTCCAAGAGAACCCTCGCGCTTCAGCGGCGTTTCTGGCACGGCAAGCGAGTTGTCCGCATCCAACTCGGTAGTCAGGGGTGATCGATCGCTTTGTATGCGCGACGCGACCGAAAGACGCTGAGGGTAGGCTTGCGAGGAATCCGACTCGTCACCGACAGGGAATAATGAAGTGGTCGTCAATGTCGTTGGTTGTGACGAAGAATCACGCGTCGGAGTAGAAAGTTGTTCAACGGACGGCTCAATGTCGACCACGACCTCTTTGGAATCTGAAGATGCGCGAGGCGACAATTCCTCAGTCTGGGGGCCGGTTTCGAGGCGAGGCGACTCTGGAGGGATCTGATCGTCGTCTTCCTCGACCACGCCACGCAATTGCTCCTCGTCCTCGACATCCTCGTTATGAACAGCAATGTTGGACTCGGGAACTTGAAGGATATAAGTAATCATATCATGAAAGAAAACAACGGTGCAAAAACTGACCTGGGTCCGCGATCCAGCTTATCTGTCTGTCGTAAGCATCATGGTAAGGTGAACGCCGAGTGTGTTCGGCAGGGTATACAACCTCCTCACGCTCCTCGGACTCCATGTCGTCTCCGCCATCGTGTGAAGACAATGACACTTCCTTATGTGGTGTAGCAAATGGACTGGACGGGAAGAGATCTTGCCTTGATGGAGACCTGGCCGAAATGTATAATGGGACGCCAACGGTACCCGTGGCCAAGTCGGTTGATTCGATCGATGGCGCATCTGACGAGTGGGGCAATGGTTGACTGAGTCCAGGAGATGAGCGCCTCGGTGTAGTGGGAAGTCCAGCGTAGGTAGACTGTGGAAAGGCGTCGTCGTCCTCCTGCTCGACGACTATGCTTCTCCGCTTCCAATGATTAGGCACAGCCCGGACTGGGGTTGTCTGACGGCTGTCTGCAATACTGTCATCAGGATTGATATTATTAGGAGTGGATATAGGCTGAACGGGGATAGGCGTTGTGGAAGCTGTGCGGACGGGTTCCGTGGGTGGTTGTTGGGTGTAGGGTAGTGGTGTGGGAGGGCGGGTCGGAGTGCTTGTTGAAGTAGATAACACCTCGGACTCATCTGCAGCCGTTGGCTGGTTGGATTTGCTAGCCGAATTGCGGGCAGATCTGCGCCGTCGTCGTTTTGCAGGCGTAGAGACTGGAGGGCGTTCCTCTCCTCCACTGGTGCCTCCTTCGTCGAGCTCTTTGATCCTTTCGCCGAGGGCAGTAAAGAGCTTCATGCGGGCGGCTGATCGTTCACCGCCCGAGACGGTATTATTACGGCCAAGCTTTACGAAGCCAGGCTGTGGAGATATGGACGGAGAGGAAAACGTGGAATCTTGAGAATCTAGATTGCCACCTGTGAGCTTGTGAAGAGCCTGCATACGCGCAGCCACGCTGTTGGAGCGTAAAAGGCCCTTTTGTATAGCGTCCAGTGTGGGCATCAACGGGGTGGGTGGCGAGGTGCCGGGATAGAGGAGGGGTGTTCCGGGGGACAAGAAATTGGGGGACATGAGTACTCTGGACGCCGGGGGTGGAGTGGCAAAGTAGGAGGGTATCGGTGCGACGACGGACGAGGGCTGGAGCGGGCCAGGGGGAGGGGAAGGGGGGGAATCATCCGGGGAAGAGTCGTTGCTCGGTGTGACGGAATGGGGTCCGGGAGAGTGTGGAGGTATTTTTCCTTTGAAGTCTCTGGAGCCCCTGGAGCGGGAGCGGGACCTGTTGCGGCGTCTTCGACCAGGTGTGGATGGTTCGGGTGTGGCGGGTTTGTGTTCTTGGGGAGAGTCAGGTCTGGGATCGGGAGTAGATGGACGGTCGAGGGAGATGTCCTGATCGTCTTCTGCCTGGAACTTTTCTCCGTCGCTGACTGCTTCGATGTGCATTGGAGGACGTCTGCCGTCTTTCATGCGGGGCAGGGACGCGGCGCGACGGAGCTTTGCGACGGCATTGGCGCGCTGCTCTGCGACCGATGCGGGGTCGTTGTCCATGGGCGCTGTTGATGTGAGTGAATGGGGCGACGTGCTCGACGACGGGGACGTACTTGGGCCACGGTGCGGAGGTGGATGTATGCGGTGTGAAAGAAAAGAGAGAGAGACGCGTGGACAAACACTGGCGAGTCGTCGTCGCCGTATATATAAAACGCGCCTCGCGATAAGACGGCGTGTCTACAGCTAATTCCATCGCGGAATGGAACACCCCCTCGCTCTACTTCCTTCGCCCCGCTCCAGTCGAACCGCCTCGAGTCGAACCCTTGCCCGATTCGACCATACCTCGACCCCCCAACCCGAGACACAGCTCGAAGCCTCGCCGGGTCGATGGTCCCGTCCTCGCCCTGTTGGGCACGGATCCGCGCACGTGAACGCGTCTGATGAGCCCCAGCACCATCGTTTGGGTCACAGTTCCCGTTTCCGGCTCGGGGATATCAAACGCGTGGTACAACTGTATCACCAATCGATCCATCACCAAAACAGAAGGCCATATGACCATCCCACATACCTTGCATTCGAAGCCCACCCCACTCTCCTGGACCCATCCAGGCCGCACATCAGACTGACATTCGTCATAAATGAGTAAACGCAAGTCGAACCTGGGCCGATGGCTGTCGTGTGACACGTCCATCGGCGTTTGACCAATGAAAATCCGCTCACGCTGCGTGCCATCGTCAATCCGCTCAACGCCCACATATCCACGTGTTCCGGGGCGTCAGTGGATATCACGTTCGCTGCCTCCATGAACGGCTTGCTTACGAGGCTGACCGTGAATTCTTTGGTCGCCATGATGTTCTCTCGGGTCTCTTCCGGCTTCTTCGACGACTGCAAACGACACGCTCAGAAGTGGGGGATTGTGCGCAACCTTTGTTCAATCACGACATGGATCACTACGTAACGTGGTGCGGAAAGGAGTATCGCCCACCAGCGAGAAATAGCTGCGACCAGCCAAACGGGGTTGAGCACATGGTGCCGGTTGGCGTGCTTACCTGGATAGAGAGAGATTAGGTCGGCTCTTTGTGGAGACCGTGGGGAGCAGTGCGATCGGCCGAGGAACGACGGCACTGGTTAGCAACGAGTGTATGTACACACCTGTGTGAGCCTGAGAGCCAGAGTCGATTCCACATGCGTCGAAACAAAGTTAGATTTGATGGATCAACAAGGACGGGGTTCGTGACCCTCCCAGTCCGCAGGGACGACGCGCACCTGGAAGGCATCAGAACAGGACTGCACGTCTTGACGCCGTGCACATCGTGTTTCCAGGCCCTGTCGAGTTCCGTGTCGCACGAAGCACCCTGGCAAGGCTCCCATTTCGGATTCGGGGGCCTGGTGAGTCGGAACGAGGGGTAGGATCGAAATCCGGCAAATCCTCCAGTCTGGGTCGTGTTGCGAACCGCCTGGCTGGCTTGAACAAGTGAAAGAACACGCGCATCGAGTTGACCAGAGTCGCGTGCCAGTGAGCGGTGGTGTCGACGCCGAGTTTCAGGTTTGCCCGAGTTCCTGAGGGGATCGTCCGCTTGGAGGCTGATCCGTCCATTCTTCTAGCATGTCCCTGAACATCCGAGGGGATCACGACGGCGTGCGCTCTGCTGGGGATCCGACGGTCCTCCTCCTCCTCGTGTTGATTCGCGGAGCCATGCCGCGATCCGAACTCAGTCTGGGATCCCCTTGCTGCCAACGTTGTTGCCCGTTATACGCTTTTCTTGAAATCACCGCACGACATCACCACAGATAGCATTCGACCCGACGACCAATCGCATCAGCTTCCACGAAGAACGTTCTACCGCTGAGATCACAGCTATCGGCCAATCCTCACAGCTCGTCCCGAATGGCCACCACTCTGCACGCGTCTTATGCTTATCATGACACGTTGAAAGGCGTCTACTACGGTCCTGGCTGTGTCCACACAGCCCTCCCAACATTACTCGCCGTCTTGGGTGCCAGCAAGGCGTTCGTCGTCACCGGCAGGTCTCTCCGGGAGAAGGTCTTCTTTCATGCACTCGCCCCATCATCCTCCCTACTGACGCACACCTCTGCTTCGTCCACAAAGACAAACGTGGTCACCAACGTCGAACGAATCTTGAAAGACAACGGCGCCTATGCTGCCACCTTCTCCGAAATAGGACAGCATGCACCTGTACAAGGCATCACCCGTGGCATCGAGGCATTAAAAGCTGCACGGGCCGACATCATCGTGTCCATAGGGGGTGGCTCACCCATCGATGCAGCAAAGGCCATCGTTTACCGTCTTCAGCAACAAACCGGGGACAAGTTTCTCAATCATATAGCCATTCCGACCACCCTGAGTGCTGCCGAATACAGGGTAAATTTGTTGTACTCCACCGATGCCCCTATCAATGATGCATTCCGTCAGAGCGGTGCTGGATACACCGACGAGCATGCCAAAAAGGTCAGCGTTTCTGATCCCATGATTGCCCCTGCTGGTATCATTCTCGACGCCGAGTTAACGTTGGCCACCCCGGCGGAACTTTGGTACGCCTCAAGGCCATGTCTCTCGTCTCGTGTTCACCATAAGGTACAGGCTATCGACGGGCCTTCGAGCTTTAGACCACGCTGTTGGTATGCTGTAATCCATCCGTACATGCAGTTCTGCGTTAGAGACTGATGTCGAATTCCAGAGAATCTCTACAATCCGGTACTACCGTATCCCATCAAGGTTTTCTGTTATGCCGCTTTGTCAGACCTCTTCAAATACCTCCCAAAGAGCAAGGCACAGCCTGAGGATCTGGAAACCAGACAGAAACTATTGATAGCAGCATGGATGAGCCTGTGGCCTGTGAAAATCGAGAAATACGGGTAAGAAAAGTTCCCGGTCGTGCCACAAAAGACAATTCATCAGTCTGCCCAGACCCCTTGGATTATCACATTCGCTCGGTCACAAACTTGGGGCGACCTACGGAATTCCGCATGGGATCACATCTGTGAGTGAAAGAGGTTCTTGATCCGAGGACTTGGGGGTGCTAAGAACTGTGAAAGTGTTTGACACTTGCTTCTGTCGTGACCCTTAAAGCCGATGTCGCAAGCCCTGAAGATAAGGCAGCGCTAGCGGAAACGTTGTTCTACCTGCGGGAACCTACTACTGGTTCAGTCGAGGGCGATACCAAACGACTGGGGAGCAAGATTGACGAGTATGCGTAACTTCCATTCCGAGTATGCGTGAGACTGACGACCAATATTCAACCAGACTCGTGCTGGGGCTAGGCTTGCACCGCACGCTTGCATCGTACAACGTTCCAAAGGCCGATTTGCCGACCATCGCAAAGCTGGCCTTGGCAGGGGACGATCCAGAACTCCAGCCCAGAGTAGAAGCGTTGCTGGAAAGTATCTACGACGCTTAACCGGCCAGAAAGCGGTCAAGAAGTGTCTTACGGCCGAATTTGTACTCAGTCCATGGGTTACGACTTTCAAGTGACCAAAGGGTAGTTTCACGTAGGCAGAACAACGGGTCGAAGGAAGACAGTCGTTCTTGTTCCACTATCCATGGTGAGAGCCGCATGAGTCTCGACCCGATGTTAGCGAGCGCTCTCGACCCAGTTCGGTGGTAGCCTGAGACAGCCTGTGACAGTGATGACTCGACCCGGTCTTGGATGAAACGGCCTGAACTTGAACATATGCCATATGATCGATGTACCATAGCCTCGAGACTTGCGACAAGCTCTCTTGTTTGCCAACGGATCAGATTCATGAAGTTGGCTCTAGGACGGCATTGGCGCTGTCCGTCACGACGAGCCACCCTGATTTCCACCTCGGCCGCTCGGTTCCTCAAGACAGCGCCAAGTGGTGCCCTGAACCTTTATCCTCAGACTTTGTCCTCTCACCTCTCCACCGCTCGTCCTGACCCACCGAACAAGGAGGTCGCCTGCCGCGTGTGCACAACGCCGAGAGGGAGATCGCAGTGTGGGTTATTGCTGATAGTTGAAAGGTATCGTCTGGTGTCTGCACGGGCTTCATAAAACACGCCACGTTGACTCGTCTCTAGGTCTCCGTCCAAGACACCCTTTCTAGTTCCACGTACGAGCACAGCGCTCTCCCCGACCATGGTGCGACAAAGGTGTAGTTCGACAAGCGCGTCCAAAGGCGACAACGCGAGGAGCGCCGAGAAGAGCGCACATGACCATAGTCTGAATCATAAACACACCAGCGACCATTCGCATTCGCACTCCATCTTTCATTCGCATTCGCATAATGATCACGACCACAGTCACGGTGCGGAACAGATAGTGCACATCTTTGAAGGAAAAAGTGCGCTGTCCTTTGCTAAGTGTCATGTTCCGGCTCAACATGTGTCGTGCAGGCGACCGTGGCAGTCGGATAACCTTGCTCGGGCTTCTCGTTAATGTGGGGTTGACGAGTGCAAAGGGAGTTGCAGCCTGGTATATGCATTCTGCATCACTACTTGCCGACGCAGGTCATTCGTTGAGTGGTGCGTGTCGCCCGTCGTCTCAAGACACGTATGCTCATCACCATCCCAAAGACCTGTTGGGTGACTTTGTCACCTTGTTCTGTTGGAAACTATCTAGAAGACCGCCTTCTGGAAGATACCCATATGGCTTTGCCAAGTTTGAAACACTCGGAACGACAACGGTCTCCATTCTTTTGATCGGTGGTGCCCTTGGCATCGGTTTTCATTCGTACCATCTTTTGATCGAGGTTCTCTCTGGGACTGTGTCGACCCTCCCCCCGGGTCACCTCCACGACATTCTACAACAAGTTGCCACTCTCGGTCGCCACGTCCCATCCGTCGGGCATGCACACACGCACGTAGACGCACTTGATCCCAACGCCGCGTGGTTTGCAGCCGTCAGCGTACTGTCAAAGGAATGGCTGTATCGCATCACGAAAAAGGTTGCCGACGAAGAACACAGTCCCGTGCTGTACGCGAACGCTGTCCACCACCGGAGCGACGCATACTCGAGCGTGGTCGCGCTGTTTGCCATCTTGGGGTCGTCTATCTTTCCAGCCCTGCCACTCGATCCACTCGGAGGTACGTGGCGATCCGTGGCGAAAACCACTCGCTCGCTCATGCAAGGTTTATTTCAAAGGGTTGCTCGTGTCGTTTATCATCCTTCGGCAAGGCGTGGAGTTGTTTGGAGGGGCATTTGCAGAATTGATGGACGCTGGGATCTCGAAGAGTTCGCGAGATAAACTCGTGCGTGCGCTGGACCCTCTACTTCATCGCATCGGCGTGTCGCAAGGTCCTCGCTTACTCGCGGTCAAGGAGTTGAGGGCGAGGCGAGCTGGATCGTTGATAAACGTCGACCTCACCGTCGACGTGCCTCACACGACGACTGTCCAGGCAACGTCTGAGTTGGAGAAAAAGATTGGCCAGCTGCTTAGGGACGCGAGAAGGGAGATTTCAGAGGTTAGAGTCAGGTTCCATCCTGTAGAAGACAGCTTGTCGTGATCTATTTCGCGGGTGTTGCATTAGTATTTATCTATCAGATGATCTGGTTCGCAACGCGCCGCGTCTGACCTTGACCGTAATGAGCGAGCTCGAGCTCAGGTTCTCCCCGTCAGCTGAACAAGACGCAGGCGCGTTCCGCCTGATAGAGCTTCCACCCGAACTTTGCCAGCTCATCGATTCAGCGGTAGAGACCAAGGCATCCCAGCCAATGTGAGTAACGCGCACGCCTGGCACGACGCCATCATTTCTTCATCCAGCACAGACTCTCCATCAAAGGACATCCCACCGAGGATGCCGTCGTATGTACGGCGGACAAGACATACAACTTGCGCTCGGTCGTGCTCTCCAACACGATGCTGGTCCTGACGCAGTCGAGGACGGATCCGAACGGCACGGTCCACGTCCGCGATCAGCTGCACGAAGTGCTGGAGTTGGTCCCCTCCGTTCCCAAGTTGCACAAGCTGTCCGTCCTCCTTCAGGGGATGGAGTACGACGAGGGGGACGAAGATCGACGCGTCAGTCTCGTGACTTAGTACACCATTCGGTGGCACGATCCACTCACGCGCCGGCCCCCGCATTTCTTTTTTCAGGCGACGCTCCCAAGATATACACGAACAGGCACGAGAGGAGATCCAAGCGAGCGAGTCAGAGTTGCGCGTCGGCCTGAGGGAACGACGGATCCTCGTCCTCGATGGTCTGTGTACACCCCGTCTTTCGACCTTGTACACGCATCATCTCTCACCCATAACGCGTCGACGCAGGCTACCTTCGACCGATCGCGCCTACGCATTTGAATACGATTCTGGAGCTGCTTCTCAACTATCTCGTATCACTGAACCTCGCACACGACGCGGCACCGGTGGAAGATTTGGTCTCTGCTCTGGCGGACGAGCACGAGATCCCGCGGGACGTGTTGGACCAGGTCATGTCTTGGTTCGGCCAGGTGGAGGAGGGTACGTGGAAAATGGACGTCAACTCGGTGGTCGCAGAGATTGGATTGGGTATCATTAGACACTACAAGGTACTCCGCTTTCTCATTGCTCGCCCCTCGTCTCTCAAGCTGACCATCGCGTGGTGGGCAAAGCACGAGCCGATGCTGGAGACGGAATTCATGACCAAGTGGAAAAACGCCGTCGGCGACGCGTTTGAGTCGGCCGTCTCGCTGCAGCTGCTCTCGGTACGCCCTCTTTCCTGGGCCTTTTCGAGGGTGGGTGGACTCTAACACGGGTACGCATGCACGACGTCAGGGTAACTACCTCCGAAACACCAGCGACGTCTCAGGCGTGACGTTGAGTTACCTCGCTACCTCCACACTCCCGACGGATCCAGCTGCACGCTTTGCGGAGCTGTTCTTGACGCGGCCACGGTGGAAGAGCGACGAGATCGAGCCATTCCTTTCTGACATTGCGGTGAACTCGAAGGAGCGGGACAGGTTGTTGCTCAAGTACGCGCGTTCGGTGACGACGCCAGAAGGCACACGGTACACTGCAAGAGTGGGGTACAACAATTAGGTCGCAACCGCTAAGAACGTTCCGGGTGGGTGAAGGTACGGGGACGCAACGACACAGACGCTAGCAAGTCTGCAAACCACTGGCACCGTGTTTACGTTCTCTTGAATGGTGATGATATATATTGCGCGTCCAGAAGAGGGTTACAACAGTGTCTGTCTAAATAGCATGCCATCTCGTCATCACTATGGCTATTCATTCCTCCCTCGTCCCTTGCCTCGCGTTTTCACACCCTGGCCCAACGTCCTGATAGGCGAGGGGTGATACTCGTCGTCGTCGTCGTCGTCGGATACCTTCTTGCGCTTTCGTTGAGAACTGGGTGATGCGGCCGAATAAGTCTTGTGGACAGACAGAACCTTGAGACCCGAGGGTCCCATCAGACTGTCGATGAAATTCCAGAGCGCTTTACCGACATTCCCATTGTTTCGAACGTCGCGGAATTGTTCCCGGATTCGTATACGCATGTGCAAGACGGCCTTCGCACGCTCCTGATGTGTATGTTCTCGAAGGATGTAGAGCAGTGTGCCTGCAAGACAGTCAGGATCAACAGGCGTTCAGGTCTAAGCATGACCGTACCAATAAATACAAATTCGACAGGTGCGACCCGCTTGTCGACCTGCTCAAACGCCTCATTCAGCCCAGGGGTCATGGCGATGTACCCAAATTCGTTCAGCACGTCGCCTATATTGTTCTTGAACGCCTGGCTTGGTTTGTCTACGCGCGACAGCCATTTCTCCAGTTTGGCGGCCGTGGGCAGGCCGTGTTCTGGCAACAGATCGCAACAAAATACCATTTGTGCGATGCATTGAAAGTCGCGGCCGCGTCTCGTGTCCCACTCGAGGACTTCAGCGAGGCCGCCATCGCAGTTGACGTGTCGTAATTCGAGATCGCCTATCCAGTCTGCCCAAGGTGACGAAATTGCTTGTAGTTTTTCTACATGGCATTAGATCGTAGGTCGTGCTCTGATACCTGAATGTATGCGCACCTGCGGCCGTCAAGCTCATCCCGAGCTGTACCCGTTGGAAAATCTCGCGTTCTGTACCCGGTGGAAGGTCGTGATACTCGACTGGTAATAAGACGTGAATGACAGGGGCACGTTCGTCCAGTGGAAAAAACTGACCGCATGTGATCCTCGTTTCTGCAAACCGTCGCTTCCACTGATCAGGGATTTCTAGGCGTGTCGTCTTTTGTGCATCAGATCTGACGAACCAAAAGCTTTTCTTTGTGCGTGCATCACGGTCTTGGCGAAGGGGGTCTCAGCACGACATGGCGAAACCTGGGGGCGTTGCACTCACG
>JBBPOB010000705.1:0-13763 GCA_038091275.1 Tylopilus subfusipes | reverse complement strand
CGGATGATGGTGATCAAATGAAACTTGGAGGGATGATAGCATATGGTATTGGCTATTTATAGCCAGAAGGGCTTGGTCATAGGATATGTACATGACTCAGCACGTTATGATTTTCGTGCAGGTCAATGGCGCAAGGACAACGGCAAGAGTGAGGGTGAGGAGCATGAGGATGACTCACTGAGGGTGAGGGCGGGTGAGGGCAAGGATGAGGAGAGTGATGGCAAGGGGTGCCAGTGAGCAAAGGTGAG
This sequence comes from Tylopilus subfusipes, assembly GCA_038091275.1. NCBI lineage: Eukaryota > Fungi > Basidiomycota > Agaricomycetes > Boletales > Boletaceae > Tylopilus > Tylopilus subfusipes. The sequence goes on along the minus strand of JBBPOB010000705.1, from coordinate 13,515 downwards.
GGTGAGGGTGAGGGAGCAAGAGGATAGCCTTCTCAGCCTTCTTAGCTTGCCTCCCAGCTTGCGATCCCTGTGAACGACCAATCTGCTGCCCACACCACCCTTCCCCAACACGATCATCACCTTCTGCATGGACACAATGGATGCCTGCATGGACTCATCATTGCTCGCTATGTGCCAATTTCCATGGCATGAGACGAGGTCTTTTTCACAACACACACCCTCGTGCTTTTCGTTGTGCGTGACAACACTCCATTTCATCCTCCCATTCCGACCAGGTAAGAATTCGACCTTGATTCGGATCCAGATGGGGACAGGAGTAGAAGAGGTCGAAAGTAGAGCATTAGCATAACCCCACATGGAAATGTAAGGTGAAGCATGACAGGTAGGTATGCAGCTCAGGAACATATGAGTGTGCCCCTTCCTGGGCATTGCGTTTTTCTGCCTGAAGGTTGTGGTGAGGTCGAGGTGCGTGGCCAGGTCGCTTCGTGCAGCATGCTGGCAGCTGCACTGTGCTGTGCCTCATTATTCCTGTGGTCCATGACAACTGCTGAGGTTGTTTTATCTGCTTCGTATTTCTCTCTAGCTCATGTCCAGTGGACCAACCCATTTTATAATACAGAATATGTGAAGACTAGCCCACAAGGCTGGTGAGTGCCCCCCTCGGAGTAACCCAGTTCTTCTCAGGCTCAGAACCGGCAAGGAAAGTGGCATGCTTGAAAGAATTGGCATGCCGTTAACACTGCATGTACTGAATTTGCAATATTTTGCTTCTCTGAACAAAGTTTGTGGTGCTTGCTACCACATGGTGCTCAGCAATTCATTTCAACGAAGCGACCTATTCGGATCACGGCACGATCAAAGTTTGTCCCACTGCATGACTTGGAGCACGCCACAGGCTGTCAAAGATAGTTATAATGAAGCTGAACCCCCGAATCAGATAAACCCAGACTCCCTAACATGCTTCTCATCCTCATTCATTCCTTCAGTGGCACTTGCATAACTCTAACATCACCTTGAAGCTGGATACTTTCATTCAAAGATGCAACACAGTTCAATTGGGGCTCGCTCTCTTTAGGTTCATGCTTCCGAGTCTGAGGAAGTGGCACCATCATACAAGTTTACATACAGTACCGCTGGCAACAAAGGTAAGCTAATCAATTGCCTGCGCCATTCGTCCTTGTTTCCTACGTAACTTGAAATCAATTTTCAGGATTTGATATGTTGGATGCGATACACGAGGGACCAGATTTCATGTACAATGGTGTAGTCTCCGGTAGGTGTGCCAGCGGAATTCCATGTAGCATTACCGACCAGTATTTTTCCTCAGCAGACTCCAAGTTGGACGTCATGCACCGACCGAAGAACATCATACTTTTTGGGGCAACCGGCGTTGGAAAGAGCTCTATCATCAACTTGTTGGCTGGACAAGACGTCACAGAGACTTCCTCAGTCCTAGGAAACTGCACGCTAAAAGTGACAGGGTACGAGTTTACCTTCCCTGGACCGATGGAAATCAGCATCTTTGACACCATTGGGACGAAAGGGCCAGTGATAGATGACAACTTTGGTGCCGTCACGCAGGCTAACCAGCTCATTAATGCCCTGCATGAGACTGGCAGCATTGATCTCCTCGCCTTTTGCCTCCGTGCGGGGAGATTCACCAATATGATGATGCTAAACTATCGCTTGTTTTCTGATATTCTGTGTGGCGGGCAGGTACCTGTTGCGATCATTGTCACAAACCTGGAGGATGAGGACATCATGGAGGACTGGTGGGTCCGCAACAAAGTGACATTAAATAAGTTTGGTATGCGCTCTGTCAGGCATGCGTGCATCACGGCGCTCCCAACCTGGCCACTGGTGTCCGCAGAGAAACGAGCAGAGTCAAGAAGAGCTCTTTGGATGATGCTGATCGATGCCCTAGAGAACACCAAGTCTCCTTACATGCAGGGAAAATGGGGTCGGGTTGGCACTGTCGTTGGCCGCCTGACGTCGATGATGACCGAGCATCGGAAGCCTACCAAGAAAGAGATGTTGAAGAGGCTAGAAATAGAGTTTGGGCTGTCTCGTGGGGATACTGAAACGTTGGCGCAGTTGTTCGCTACTAATGCTCGCAAGCAAGACTCTCACAAGGTGTCACGCTTGTCCTTGTCAGACGTGTTGATTCCAATTCACACAAAGGCAGTTAGTGAACAACCCAGTAGCAGACTGGACATGGAGGAGAATGTAATCGTTGCCTCACATTCCAATCCTCAGGAGCAGGAGAATGGTAGCTGAGAAGACGATGACGCTTTACTCAAGGTGAGAACTAGTATTGCCCTCCTTGGAGACACTGCCTGACAGGGGTAACAGGTAGAGCTGCCACTGAGCACTTCTGCCCCAGCATTCAACTACGAAGAGGTTGGTCATATGAGGGCATTCTTTGCCTCGTGTTATTTAACAATATCTGGTAGCCTCCCTCTCCAGCATCAGACGACAATCCTCTCGTGCCTCAGGCTGGTGTGCTGCTACCACAGGACTCATCCCAACTTCAAGTTAATATGCACTGTCCTTCCACTCCATCAATGATCTCGTCTGTTGAGGTGCCTGAGTCAAAGCCAAATCCTGACAATGCCAAGTCATCTAAGGGAAATCAACATCGAACTGTCAGGGAGTGGTTCAGAACAGTGATGAGGAGAAGGAATCCAAATCAGGCACCCCATCAGCCCTCAGAGGAATCTCCTCAGATAAGTACACGACAAACAAAAGCAACATCTTCAAACGAACGACACTCGACGATGGCCCCTGCCAAGCGGATAAAAGTAAGTGCACTCCTTTTCCCCTTGTTGATGGAGCATGAATATCTTACCGGTCAGCTCAGCGGACACTTGCAATCCCCCCTTGTAGACCACAGGTTAGCTCATATCTCAATCTGTTTATACATATCATTATATCAGTAGCAGTGCACAAGCACCAATTCCCTGACTCCTGACATGATAAATCTTATTGTGATATGTGCAATGCAACGTCAGAACCATAATGTTCCTCAAAAAATGCAGACACCAAGCTCAGAATGCTGTGTTGGCTACCACTGGCCAAAGTGACCTTATTGAGCTTGTTGTGCAGCGCATCAGATGCCGAGCGGGTGAGAATGGAACAATGATTCCTGTAGTCGCCAAGGAAAATCTGGGTACATGCTTTCTTCACTGGCAAGGGGCCTTTGTGTAGGTGAACACTGGGCAGGGAGGAAGTGGCTTTGTGTAACACATCAACTGAGAAAAAGTCCAATTTGCACCCATTCTGGTCTTCCGAGTAATCAAACCATTTTGGAAACATTGAAAACTGGCCTGGTAGACTCTTGAAGGACAATTGCTCTACATGATGCTGAATGATCTCATTAACAAACTGGCAGTGCATATGTTCAGGACAGGCAAGGTAGTCAGTAGACTTGACTTGGGTGACTTGGATTACATAATGAAAAACAAAGACACTCAGTCCATCGTATGTGACAGAACCTGTATTGCATTCAAAACAATGGGAGGCATGATTTTTAAGAGCATTTTTCAACCATATACAGAAGTTTAGAGAGGTTTTGAAACATTCACAGTTCTCATATGGGTAATATATAGGGTCATAGGAAATTGGATAATCCTTGATATCATGGGGCACAGCTGGAGGGCAGAAGCGGTCTTCAATGAATTAATGACACGGGGTACAACACAGACTCGGACAGTCTTGTCAATGAACCTACAAAAGATGAGAAAGGCGACAATGCAACGATGAGCGTAAAAGAAGGCTCACATGATTCAGGAGGTCCCTTGTTGATTGAACCCACACAGAAGGAACTATACAGTATTAGATAAGCTTTTTCACATTTGCACAGTTCAATGTGCAGATGTGGTATGATCCTGGCTGTGAAAACCCTCCCCCACTAGCGTGGAAGTCGGGGATCATGCCCAGTGAAAAATGGACATCCAGAGATCATGGCACAGCGATGGAGGTATACTGGATAGATGATGGTCATTCTAAATAGCTGAATGGCAGGATTTGTAGATATCTGGTCACCCATATGTACCTGAAATGATTGGTATAACCTCCATCTACCTTCATAGACTGCAATGTAGTGATCTATCCCAGCTTCAGATACTCAAGTATGGCTGTATCAACTCACATATACCAGGTATATTCTCGATAGATCTGGGTTGATATGGTCTGCTCTATTCATGAGCACTGAAAATCATGTATTTCAACCCCACTCTACCCCAACACTATACTTGTATCAATGCCTCTCTACTGATATCCCATATACTCTCTTCGTCGCACCTCTACCCAGTTCCTTGCTTTCGCCAATCTATCCATTTCCTGTCCTGCTTTGCCATCCACTGTCCTCTACCCATTTCCTCCCCAAGTCCCAATTTTCCTAGTAGAGAGTCCCTTGCAAAAGTGTCCTGATGATGTCGTTGTTGAATGAAGTCCACACATTGATTGTAGTCTACAGTCCGTTAGTGCATGAAACACTCAGAAGGTTGTACTTACCATGTTCTTGCTCTCTTCCTCGTATTGCTATCAGTACTTTTAGCACTGACACTGTGGTGTTCCGACACAAGATGTACCTTCTTTCGAGTGTTGGATACACTCTTGCAGTATGTTGAAAACTCCACTCCTGTACCACCTGGTTTGACCTGAGCAATCCAACGATATGCACACAATGTGCTGCAAGAAGATAATCAGTGCGGGTAGGTAAAATCAACTAACCCATACCGTCCCATTTTCATCTTTCGGGGCTGCCAACTGGCCGTTTGCTTCAGTTGGTTGTCGATGATTGTTGTTGTGCTGTGGCTCGATCCAGGGAGAGCAGCGTCTGCTGGGAGACCTGAAGGATTTGATGTTGTTCCCTTATCTATTCCCTTGCCGCTGATACCTGCATTGTCGCCAACGCCCACGATGTCATCTCCAATGCCTGAAACCTTGTCCAATCCAATGCCCACAATGTTGTCTCTGGCACCCATGACCTTGTCTGATCCTGCACATGCAACCGTCATCGGAATGTTGTCTCTGGTGTCCATGATGTTGTGTGTGACCTTGTCCAATCCAATGCCCATGACGACGTCTCTGGTGTCCATGACATTGTCCGATCCGATGGACGCAACTGTCATCACAATATTGTCTCTGGTGTCCACAGCGTTATCTCTGGTGTCCACAACCTTGTCCGATCTGATGCATGCAACCATTGTCACAGAGTTGTCTCCAACGCTTGCAACCTTCTGTATGACCTTTTTACCTTTTCATAGCTTTGCACTAGCAAATGGATGTCATATTACATCACACCTCAGATGAAATGATCAACTTATAGTGGGTTTTTCACCAGAGGGAACTCCTCCGGCAGCAAAGATGGCACCACATGTTCAGACATTGGGAGCATTGTGGTGGAATCTATAGTTGGTACAGACTTTACTGACATGGTGGTATTTGTAGACACATTGCTGTTGATGTCTCCATCAGCCATGGGATCCATCTTGAGACGCTTTGAATCGGGTTCGACAGACTCAGACCCTTCTTCCAACTTTACTTGACGTCTTCCAGACTCCTTGGAGTCCTTGAGATAAGTTTGTGCCCATGACGAGTATCTGGCAGTTGCGACAGCCTCAGCTTTCCAGTTATTTGAGCAAAGACATAGCTGGGGGAAGTCAATGACCACTTCAGCATAGAATGCCTTCTTGACGTCATCCATGGCCGCACCCCACGTTGATGGTGCAGTACCATGCTGTTTGAAGCCATGCCAAATTCCACGCATCTTCCTCAAATGGCAGAGATGGTGTTCTTGTTAAGCATAGTGCCGTCCTGGTCCTCGAGCCAAGGGAGTGATGCTGACGAGTCATCACGCTTTCGTGGTGCTCCTTGTTGCTTTGCACTATTGAGTTTCTCCCAGGCCTTGAATTTGTCCTAAGTCCAGAACCGGACACGAGGGTAGTCGCTTTCATTCAACAGAGGGCTCAAGGGTGATAAAATGGGTGAACAACCGGTATGAGAAACGGCAACCAGGTTTGTGCTGACAATGGCTGGATCAGAAGACAACTGCAGTGCACCGGTGAGTTGTTTGAACGCATCCCTTCCAGGTCAGTATTAGAAGCTGTATATATGTGCTCAAAAAATGTCAAACTCACTCATAACTAGCCTTTGCGGCCATCAAGGCCATGTTCTCTGCTTGCAATTGTGCATTGAGTACTTGAAGTGACTGAATCTGTTGCTCATACTGGTGATATGTGTGTACCATACAGTTGTCATCGTGGAGAGGAGAAATTCGACATGCGCACCTGCTTCGGATGAGTTGGAGGCAATGTGTTGCTGCCTGCCATAAGCTACCCGATTTGCTCGAAATGGAGCTGTGCAGCCAAGACGCTACTGTGCACTTTACCGAACTGCTCTGGATTCTGCAGGGTAGTCATCATGTTTGACAACACAGGGGATGGTGAATTAAATCTATCCATAAAGATGGATGAGCTGGAACTGAATGGAGTGGTCATGGTATGAGTGCAAGTCAGTGTTTGCATGGGTGAAGATTAGATTTACGCTAAGATATGAAGTAACGTGACGCAGCTTTTCTTGATACCACTATGATGTCCCAGTCCATTATTCTACACAACGCCTCCAAGTCCAAATCCATTACACAGGCCTCTGAGTCTGTGGACACTGACATCAACAACATCGCTGTCTTCAAATTACGTGGTGTTACGCCAGAATGGTGCACATACTCATGCATTGTCAATCCAGCCAAGCCAGGCCCAGTGGTATTTTTTTCGGTTACAGGTCTATTATTACATCTAACTCTTTGTAGACAGTTGTGTTTCAGGTCAGAAATGAGGTGATCACAACAGATGACAATGAGGATATGTCCATAATGTATGCATATAGTCACTCTTGACAGTCGTTGCTAACATACACAACCAGCGAGGCTATCAACAATAGTACTACTGCTCGTACTGTGGATGCTTTCCCCTCAATTTACCTCAAACCACTTTCGGCACTAAAGGCAGCACATGTTTGTGTCCTCAAAGATTACGAATACGACTTCTTGACGAAGAAGACGGACCACATCATCTTTCCAGTTCAGATGTATATGGCTGATGAAAAAGAAAATCATGACCTCAACATAGACTCTGAGGAAGAAGGTAGGAAGATGAAGCACATCCGACTTTAGATATCACACGCTCTTTCAAAATGATGTATTACTTATTCACTGTTGTTGTGGTTATACATATCATTGTCGTTGTCTACCTCGTCAGAACCATCTTCTTGTGGACGGTTGAAAGCACCATCAAGTTTACTCATATCTACCATGAAATACTGTTCTTCCCCATCTGGTAGCGTGTACGGCACCATCCCGACCACTGAGATGATTGTCTTGATGTCTATAAAAGTGAGGCTTGCTTCCCCTAAAAAATGACAGGTCTTGAGAGTGCCGTGTGACAAACAATCGAGGTTGGGATCAAACGGAGCGAATAGATAGATGCAGGCTGCATTGATAAACTCCCATTTTTCATCATTGCCATCTTGAGGATCTGATCGAATGGCAAGCTGAGTGTAGTATTGCACTTCAGTGGCTTGGTACATGTTGTTCAGCGCAATCTATTCTTCATGACACAGAAGCTTGTTTAAAAAAATATGTATCAAAATACCTTTACATGTCGTGAAATGCGCTGGTCACTATCAGCTGATTTCTGCGTTTCTATCCATGCTGATCGAGCAATTTGACCGATGGGAAGCTGAAGACGAGCCCATCATTGAAATCTTGCGGGAGCAGGCCACTGAAGAAAATGAGCCATTGCTTCACGTTCACGATTGGAACCTTCAATAGGGCGGCGATCCGATTTACAAAGAAGGATGTAGCCATCGCCAAGGTCTTTAGCACCTCAAGGAAGTTGATTTTGGGTGCCATCGAAATATGAAAAGAGCACTTTGAGGGCATTCGTTTGACAACATCAAATGCCTTGTTGGGCAAGATTTGAAAAGGGATCCGATGGCTGCCGAATCTCTTGACCAAGATTGCTGATCGTCCATTCCATGGTCCATTGTGATGAGCAAATGGGTGTGCCTACACATGTTGCCTCTAGTGCAAGGTGGTTGGTGAGATGCACGCAAGGCCGAATGAAGTGAATGCGGTTGACCCGGCACTGGTAGTATAACAATTCGAACTCTTCTTCCCAGTCTGCAAACAACTCGCAAGCATGGCTGACTTCGACTGGAGTGATGTTGTACTGTGACATTATACAGAGTGCTGCGACGAACTTGCAGAAATTGCGCCAATGGTCATGGGGAAGGACATTATAGAGCAGTGCTGGACAAAGATGATAGAGCCATGTTATATACTCGCGTGCCTTGTAGAAGGAATTCATCTTCTCGGCTGGATTGCAAGGAGCAACGTCGAAGCATCCAGGAAGATGTCGCTTACAGGCTGCGACAGCACAACCATGTTCTTCCCATTTTGCTGCAACAAGGACCCTCCAAACCCAGTCGTTCTTGCTGTCCATGTGATCATCGCAGTCCATTTTTCCATGCCAGAGATCGATGAAAAGCGATGCCATGTTTGCACCCGCGTAATGCATAATCTCGGATGAGAAGCATTCAGGGATATCTAGTATCTTCTCTGGCTGTAGTCCAAGCAGGATACTCGGTCCAACGATGCCAGTCTGAAGGCAGCACTCATCATATTGTCGTTTGTGCAGTGAGGACATCAGGAACTTGAGTTTCTCAGCATACTCGCGGAATGTGCCAGTTGTGATGTCGTACAGACTGATATCACCATGTAGGCAACCCTGGACATCGTAATTCTCAGGTAAGAGAAGAGCTGGGTAGTATTGAGATCCCCATGGCTTTCGTCGACCTTGGAGCGAGCAATACATGTGACAACCATGTTTGCCACAGTGTCCAACAAGATTACTCGTGCACAGTAAACCAGGGCCATCACCGCAAGATAAGAATAAGAAGGGATGGGAGATGAATGTTTCATTCTTGGAGGCATCCCAAATGGCAAGGCCTTCTTGCTGCAGCGCGGAGAGATGATGAAAGCCAGGGTAAAGGAATGACTCAACGTATCCGGGCTTCTTTGGTCCAGGGATGATGGCACCAAGCAGGACACTCTTTTTCTTGTAGCGTTCATCAGGGGAGTGTTCAACAACAATCCATATATAGATCCAGCAGTTGGACTCCTTCTTTTCATATAGTTGCGCGCCATCGATCAAAAAGATAAGAAGAATATCATTCTTGCCAATCCAGTGAGTGCGATAAGCATTGAGATATGCTTTCCCAGAGAGAATATCATTGTATGCGTCAGGAACACCATGATTGCATGTCAGTTCTTCAAGGATTTGCTGTGTCCGTTCATGCCGATAATGCATTTTTGCAGCAGTTTCAGGGTTGCAGTAGAGGGCCTGCAACTGTGGTCCTATCAGGATCGTATTGAAGACTGCATGAGGAGCTTTGATACATCCAGATGAACGAGTGAGCTGAACTTGATCGTATCGGTTTTCCTGGCACTCAGGGCATTGTTCCAGGTCAGCATAGGGTCCAGTGTAAGCGATACAGCTGTTAATGCACATATCATTAACAAATGCCTTGACTCCAGTGATATCTGCTAGTGTTGTCTTGATTTGATAGAGTGATGGGATGATGGATCCTGGAAAACACTTCTCGACAGCACAACAAATCTTTTCATAGGTTTCTTGTGAGGAGTGTTCAAGCGCCAGATACATACTGAGGGCAAGTTTGATCACAGGATCCTTGATTTCGGCAGGTGTTTGAGGGGGATTACGAAGGTGTTTGATAGCATCTCCTGATAATCTGCCAGGATCATCCAATGTCACATCTTGTAGTCGCCAGATGAATTGCATATTGTGCCTGAGGAAGTCGATGTGTGCAATCTGCTTGAGCCCGGCTAGATCGAGATCACAGAGAGGAGTCCAACTTGAACGTCGAGGAGGGGAGCCACCTCGATTTAGCTGATTATGGTCCTCATCTCAATTATCGTGCCCAGTGTCTTGTCCATCATCGTGTTGGTAATCATCTCGATTATCATGCCCAGTGTTGTGTCCATCATCATGTTGGTAATCATCTCGATTATCATGCCCAGTGCCATGTCCGTCCTCGTGCTGATAATTGTCCTCACCTTGACCATTCCCACCTGAGCCCGACTGGTCTCCATGGGACACCTACGAGATATCTAGAGTCTAGGGTGAGTAAATCAACAAATTACATGTTACGTGCCTCGTCTATGTGTACACGACGTCATTGCGCAGGTCATGCTTCAGTTTCACTCTCATTTTGGTGACACAGACTTGCAGAAGGAGCCACTGGAATGGAGAGACGATTCTAGGTCAGAAACCAGGCTCAAAATTTGTCAGATAGGTGAGCCATTTTATTGCCTGTCTTTCGTCCTCTGCTGAGTGTTCCAAGTGTCAATACCATGTCCGTTCTGATTTGAGCTGCCTCTGCTGTCCTTTGCAATATTTGCAACACAGACACCACCATTGCCTTGCCATGGTGGTCGTGGCTGGTTGAATGGAGCAGTAAAGGATGTATATTGCTGGTCAAAGTAGAATGTACATGGTGGGTTGGTACGTGGATGGATGGAAAGCTACCTGGATGTGGTTTTGGTATAGAGTGGTTGGGTAAGTGCAATGTCAGTCGATACAACCTGATGGAAAACTTGATTTGCATGGATTTCAGTAGTCAATTAGTACTACCTGTATCAATGGAATACTACTACACATGCATCAAATATGTTTTGGTTGATGCTAGTATATCATGGCGGCCATTCTGTATATCTCCATGGCTGTGCCACGATCTCCGGATGTCCATTTTTCACTGGGGATCATGATTCACAGAAGAAAAAAGCTGACCCCAAACGCGCCCAGTCGAGTGCACCACCAAAGACCACTCCCACTCTACGCACAGAAGGCGGTCCTCCCAATGTTCCCAACGAAATGAAACACGAGTCCACAGGTGCGCAAAACAACGTCAAGGTGAGGCTCCACTTTGTGCACCCGGAAGCTGGGGCTCATTTATTCTTGTTAGCGAGGACGTGAAGGACTGTCATCCTACAACATTCATGTTTCCTTTTGGGTCTCGATACCTTCATGGATTTGTTGTGGCCGCACGGGCCATAGTTGTGAAACGTAATAAACAAGCCATGTCATGTTGCAGACAACGAACGCGATGTCTACTATAAGTCAGTGAGGTTTTGGGATGTCGCCTATGTGCTCGTTATAAGAAAAAGGGGCAGCGTGCACTGCACAAGATAGCGTATGAACATTCTTTTCAGTAGAGTCGTCTTCGTGGGGTTGGTAGTAGACGGGGTGAAACACCTGGTAAACGACATACAGTTGAGTCTCTCCTATACATACCCCTCGGGAGAAGCTCAGGAGTATGTGTTATTAGAGAGTATGTGTTATCAAGGAGGTCGTATGGTGAACCAAGGCAGTTTGGGAAACTAGAATGCTATCATAGGGTTGTGAGGGAGTATGTGTTACGTAGGGTATGCGTTAGGAGAAAGTCGACTGTATTCGAAGTTTCGAAAGATCGGGTGCGGAGGAAGACAAAGTGGGTATATCGTCGCTTAAAGACGAGCGGGTTGCTCGTGACGAGTCGCTTGAATCGACCTGACTACCCATTCCCGTCCACCTAACATGCGGTCAAGCAAAATAACCCATGGCCAAAGAAACGGAACACGCACGTCGAGTACCGCCCTCTCCTGTACCTCCCTAAACGTCCACAGCTGCGCAATCTCGTCATGCACCCCACCCTCCTCATCGTAGCCGGTCGGCCCGTCCTTAAACGCAACGTCTATCTATGCCTGATTGGCACGCTCTCAGGTTCCCCAAACAGGGCTCGCATCCCCCTCTGTCTCAGGCGTGTGCAACAACACCCATGTTGGTCTCGAGCGTGATGAGTTCACGTCCGGTGTCCATGCTTCCCCCACAGATCCGCGGAACGCCCATATCGCCATCGGGCGCCCCCGCCAGCCCAATCTCTCTTTCGCTTTGCGTTCCCGAGATAGGGTCCCCCCCTGTTCTTCCACCTCCCAGTCCGAGTCCTCGACCGGGTCTGAACTGGAATTAAAATCGTACGGGACGGGCGAACGAATGCCGTGACGAAGCAATGTCCACACACAATGAGAAGGGCGGTAAGAGCGTGGGTTGGGGGAAAGGTCGTGTCGTATGAGAGAGAAATTGGCGACGTGGGGTAAGCAATTCGGGGCGTGTGCAGGGATCCATGGTGTCCCGATGGGAGACGATGAACTTATTGGGAGATGTTGGCGGAAGGGACGGTGTGGATGTGCGGATGGAGACGGGCAGGCGAGGAGTCTGGAGGACATGTTTGGATCCAGCTATGTTCAGTAACTGGAGGCATGCCGGCGTGTGTTAGTGCTGTAGTCGAGTCACTGACGCGTCCAAAACGCTGTGGGGTAGACACACCCGTCCCGTCTAGTTCAGCCGCCTTGATCGAGTGGCGCGCGAACAAGTGCTTGTCGATTGACCCTCGTAGTTCTTGTCGTCTGTCATATGAGAGACTCGAAAAGAGACGACCTCGACCCGAGGATGCGAGCCAGTATTTTGGACGGCGCGCACATCTCGAGCTCTTGTTGCATGCGAGCCAACTAATATGCAGATTGATTCCCGCAGAGTCTTCACCGAGGGTCTCGCTCGTGCATGCGCATTTTGCCTTACATCCAGCCTCGGCGTCGTGGATGAGTTGAGGACGACAGCAGTTCCTGACCAGAGTCTATTTCAAGCTTCAACTTGAAGCCTGAAGCTCGTCAACATCGCAGCATCGACGACGACTCAAGACGCGTCGAGACTGACGTCGAGACGTGCTTCGACCATCCCCAGCGCCCGCCCCCTAGCCTTGAAGCCCCCCGTGCTCGTCGTCCACCTCGCCATGCTCTAATTGGCTCGCCTTTTCCTCAGACCAACCAAAGGTCATCTATACGTCTCGGTTCGCTACCCTTTCCACTCGTCGACAATACCACGCTCACCTTCATCTGCCAGGTATTCCAAAGGGCGCATGTTTCGGTCCTGTGCTCACGGAGCGACTCAAGGACGGGAAAGTTCCATTGCAAGCCGTGCTCGCGACCACGCCAAGACTCGGCACTTTTGGACTGTCATGAAATCGCGCGCGCCCAACGCGGAACCGGTCGGTGGTGCCGCTGAGGCTGGGGGTTGAGTTCACTTCCCTAGCGTCCAACACTTCCCCGACGACGATCCGCGTCGCCATCTCAGGACGACTCTCGCCGGTGGGTATCGCCGTCTGGTAATCATGAAACAGTGTCGGGTTCAAGAACGTTGCATTGGAACTTGGAGAAAAACAGCTACATCATGATAGAATCGCGGACAACACTTCAGGTATCTACATACATGGTCAATGAAATCATGTTGGAATTAGCAATCGCGTGCGCAGCCGCACCATCGTCGGGCCGACCGAATCACCGGCGCGCACATGCTGCGCGTCCATTACATTTCTCGCGTATATTCCTTTCTATTG
>JBBPOB010000704.1:0-13768 GCA_038091275.1 Tylopilus subfusipes | reverse complement strand
CGGCGGGGGAGGGGGGAAGTTGGATGTTGCAACGGTGTATCTAGGGGGCGGATAAGGGGCGAGAACGGAAGAGAGGGCAAGACTGACGATACGTATTCCTTGTCGTTCTTGGTTGTACGAAGCTCTGGGTCTTTGCCTAGACGACCGATGAGGACGAGTTTTGCAAGGTCATACGACCGGGCCGGGGTAGAAGAGAATGCCTAAGTAGGATCAGAGGAGACGAACTCGAACTGGAAGACGAGCACCTACACGTCGCTGTGCGCGGGACAGCGCGAGTTTTGCAGTTGAGCGGAACATCATTGATTAACTTTGAGGGGCAGGAGAAGACTAGGAGACTTTTTTTCGCTTTCCGTGTTTGACCGTATTTGGAGGGTCATTTACGGCGATCTTGGGCGTCACTAACTGCATGCACACCTCGTTCATACAATGTCACGACACAGGCTCGTACGAAACATCGACATTCACGGTCGGTCCCGTCCCTCTCGTTCTCGTTCCACAGCTTTCTTTCTCACAACCACATGCCATCAGCCGAGCTAGACGATGCTGCGCTCGACGATAACGGTGATGAAATGACCGAGGAGCAGTGCGGTTCGTATTCTACTCGCTGCCCCGGTTCTACGCTCATCAAGTCCGTATACAGCTCAATTGGAGTCTGGCGTCGAACAAGTCAGAGCTATAGTCGGCGATGAAGCTACCTCCGGCCTTGATGACGCCATCATCAGCGACACTCTCTGGCAATTCTACTTCGACGTCAACCAATCCATCGCTTGGCTATTCGGTTCGTCATCCTCCTCTCATTCGGCCCGGACCCTCTCTCATCTTTCTCAGAGGAACAAGAGCGTAGAGCTGCTGCAAAGGAGCGCAAAGGTAGGCCATCGTGTCTTCTTCCATTGCTAGCGTAGTTTGCTTTTGCCACTTTTTCTTCATGATATTCCTCCCGTCCGTTCTAAATCCCACTGGTGGTCCCGCTTCCGCCGCAAAGGAGACGAACCACAGCAAGGTGCATATCGCTGTCATCCCTGCGTCCCTCCGTATTCCTTTGGGTCGCGGAATCATGTTTACTGTGTTCACTGCCCCATTTCAGCGCCTAAAGGCCCTGCAGGATATGGCCCAGAAGACCTGGAGCGTCCGCGCGTTCCCTTGATCGTCCTGGCCCAACAAGGTCAATACCAGCCCGATTACTATCCGGCTCCTCGACACCTCGGTAATGATCAGGAGGTCGATCTAGATGATGTACCACCGGGCTTGATGTCACCCGATCGTCATTCTCGTCTTAGTACGATAACGGAACTTACCGAGCGTACCGAACCATCTAGCCATTGGCCTTCCAGACAGCAGCTCGTGGCAATGAATAATCCTCGTGCACTGTCCTCGAGCGTAACGATCTCATCCTATGGGAAAGTCATCGGCGAGTCTCGTTGCTAATTCACTACGGCTTCGCTCATCTATTCACAGAGCACTCCACAGATTACCATCTAATTGATGGTTATCCATACCACCCCGTTGATCCAAATAGGATACCTCCTTCACCATCTCCTTCAGCCGTGCAACGGCTCACCAGTTACGACTCCGCCCCGTCACTTCGCACGCCGACGGAGTCAGAGGTCCAATCTGAGCCACCAAAGTCGCCTCCACGCACGCCTAGTATCTCGATGCCAGCAACAGACAACATCCCAGATATTCCAGACTTCACGTCCAAGTCCAGTGAGAAGCCGCCTCCGCCACCTGAAAAGGACTTCCCACGATGTGCACAACCTGCAAAACGCTCCAAGCTTGTGGAGCTAGCGAGCTCACGTGCCAGCACAATATCTAGTTCTCGATCATCAGATTTGGAGTCGACCACTGTGCTCACGTACCCGGCTCTACGTCCGTCTTCTGAATCCAGGCTTTCGCTAGCTTCGCGTGCCACGACACTCAAGCCAGTCCCGTCAGAGATCTCTGAACAGTCCTTGCCACCGGTAAAGACACCTCGCACTCCTGAGAAGCCGAGATCCACGGTTTCAGTCATGTCGTCCCCTTCCGTCAGACCACCATCTACCACGACCTCATCCCATGTGCGCAAGGCAATACGGACTGCCATGGAACTAGAGGCCCACGACCAGCAAACAATGACTGGGAAACAGGCGGATAACGTGTCCGACATCTCGGTCTCCACAGTCAAACCGGAGAGGCACGCCGTCTCGCCCCATTCACCCATTCCTGTTGAGCCGCTGCTGGCACGCAATGAGGCAGATGCGAAAGCACGTCCCCAGTCCAAACTGGCAAAGCTAGCCCAGGCCAAGGCTAATTCTCATGCTCTTGTTCCACGTGTTCCCGTGTCCCCACCAAAGGAACTTCCCGAACCTCGTACAGAGTATCTTGTTCCTATAGCGAATGGAGCGACGGCAACGACTGCCATAACGACATCATATCAGTCTCTCCAGAGTCTCTCGATAGCACAGGCGCTTGAACCGCTCCCATTAGTTCAGATGCCCGGTGCGGAAACCCGGTCATCGAAGTTGGCATTAAAGGCGAAGAAAGCACAAGCTAAATCACCATCTTGTTCAAGTGTCACCGATGACGAGGGCTCACTCTCGTCACCTCCCCCTCTCTTCCTACCAAGTCCTACCCGCTCCCGTGCGTCACCCTCGGCCTTCGCCTCCTTGCTTCTCAGTCATCCTCTAACGTCCACTGAAGACAAGGACAAGGACAGTAAATCGTCAAAATATGGAAGAGAAGAGCCGAGCATTGTTGATATGTACCAGGCATCGCTCTCTCGAAGCAAATCGACACTCGGATACGAACGGAGCCGGGCAAAGCCTTCCGCCTCCCCAGACCTGAGTGTCCGATCTACTTCCTTCGCGTTTGACGTTCCGAGTCCTGACGACATCGTTTTCAACGCCCGCCGTGGAACCGCCTTGGCGCAACGGCAGTGACGTGCTGGTTCACGAGGTTCACTTGAATCCTTTCTCCCTTTAAAGTTTATTTCTCTCTATTCCCTTTGGTTTTATCGGCTGATATTGGTATATGTACACCTATATTGCTGTTGTTGTTTTTCAATGGAATGTTTTATGCTGATTTTATTTCCTATGTTCCTCACTCCAGCCGCAAAGGAGCGCGAAAAGGCACAGAAAGCTGCTGCTCAGAAGAAGACGCCGCAAACACCATCTATCTCGGGTTATAGCACCCCGACTTCCCGAGCGATGTCACCCATTGGATCACCCATTGGGACACCTACTAAATCGTCGAAGAGGACAGGTTCCAATG
Source organism: Tylopilus subfusipes (assembly GCA_038091275.1). Classification (NCBI taxonomy): domain Eukaryota; kingdom Fungi; phylum Basidiomycota; class Agaricomycetes; order Boletales; family Boletaceae; genus Tylopilus; species Tylopilus subfusipes. Next base: position 10,522 of record JBBPOB010000704.1, on the reverse strand, counting down.
TGCAGCCTGGGAAGAAGTCGGGAGCAACCACGCCTTCCAGGACCAACAGCGGGGGATTGAATCAAATGTTACTCGATCTTTCAGCAGTGGGTTTACAACCTCGAGAAGATGAGTCCCCTAGAGTGGATGAGCCTGTCCCCAAGGTAGCGATGGAGAGGGAGAAGTTGTTGGAGGAAGCAAGGAGAGAGCTCCAAGCGACCTGTCAAGGTGCAAAGAGGGGTGTTAGCTTGGTAGTCATTGGTAAGCTGAAAGACGTGGTCTGACGCTTGTGCATCTTATTATTCTTCAAGGGCATGTTGATGCCGGCAAGTCAACACTAATGGGCCGACTGTTGTATGAGCTTGGACGTGTTAATGAAAAGTCACGCCATGCAAACGAGAGGGAGAGTAGTAGAGCTGGCAAAAGTAGCTTCAGCTGGGCTTGGGAACTTGATGGGACAAAGGAAGAGAGAGAACGGTCAGTCGCCATTGACCACCTGTGCTTGTTGGTTAAACATTCGCCATAGGGGAATCACCATGGACATCGCAATGCAGTTCCTTTCGACGGCACATCGACAGATAACAATCCTAGACGCCCCTGGGCACAAAGATTTTATTCCAAACATGATATCAGGGGCATCGCAAGCCGACTGCGCACTCCTCGTAGTTGACGCTACGACGGGGGAATTTGAGGCAGGTTTCGAGCGCGGCGGACAGACTCGCGAGCATTTGGCCCTTGTGCGAAGTCTCGGAGTGTCACAAGTAGTCGTTGCAGTGAACAAGCTTGATCAGGTCAGTTGTCGCGGAATTAATACGTTGGACGCAGTTGATAAACGCGACCATAGGTCAATTGGGAACAGGCTAGGTATGAGGAAGTGTGTGGACATTTGAAGACGTTCCTTGGTCCGTCGGGGTTCCAGTCTTCGAAAACCAGCTTCGTGCCGGTAGGCGCGATCCTTGGTGTGAATCTTGTAGAACGGAAAGCCCCTGAAGCATCTGTACTATCACAATGGTACAAAGGACCAACCTTGGTGGATCTTCTAGGTACCGTTGACCCGTACATCTGTTGCATACTTTTTTTTACTCACAGTTTTGTAGATAAACTGGAACCTCCGGCGCGAGATATTGAATCGTCCCTGCGACTGCCGATCTCGAATGTCTTCAAAGGACAAAGTTCTGGAATAGGAGTCACTGGCCGAATATGCGGTGGGATTGTTCAGGTTGGGGAACGATTGCGAGTTCTTCCCGGAGACGAGACGGCCGTCGTAAAATGTAAGGATGAGACACGTGCCACGACATTTGCTAATGCTGCGCTAGCTATTGATCTCGACGAAAGAAACGTATCTTGGGCCGCTGCGGGATCCAACGCAACGCTCTTCCTGACGGCCATCGATCCTATCCATCTCAACATTGGCAGCGTCCTCTGTCCGCCGAACGAGCTCGTTCCCCTTGCGACCTGTTTCAGCGCACGGATAATCGTTTTTGACATTCAACTCCCAATCACCAGCGGTGCCTCGGTATGTGCGCCCTGATGGGCCACCAAGGATGATGTTGACGAGAAACGAATTGTTAGGTTGAACTTTTTCATCACTCCCGAGACGTCCCTGCGACGATCTCAAAGCTGGTTGCAAGTCTTGATCGAGCCAGCGGTTCTGTAACCAAAAAGAGTCCGCGGTATGTTTTTTTCTTTGGATATGCCTGTGTCCTGACTGGGCGTGACCGTAGTGTGTTGACCAAAGGAACGTCTGCAGAAATCGAGATCACTTTACGAGGTGACAGCATTTCCGGTACTGGCGCTGTTCCGAGACCCATTCCTATCGAACCGTTCGCTGTGAACAAGGACATGGGACGCTTTCTGTTGAGGCGAGGTGGCGAAACGATCGCTGCTGGTAAGACGTCTATGAACCTCTTTTACTCACAGATATACTCATTAATGGGTAGGAATCGTGCTGGAAATTCGTCAATAAAGTGCGTAACCGATGAACTGGTTCCTATGCCACACAACATATACGCGGTCTACGTGTTTCTGCCCAAAGTGCCAGAATCATGAATAACATGGGAGTATGATAAAGTTAAGTCTAGGAATGATAGCGATGCGACGGTGTGCGTTATTCGATGTAAGGGGGGGGCATAATAGATCGTGATCAGGACGTGAAGCTTTCTGAGGGGCGGCGGTCTATGAAAGTGACGTAGCCGCCTAGAGTAGACAGCCTAAGCATGAAGAACAAACTTAGTGCTTGTGCTTCTCCTTTTTCCCCTGTTTGTCATGGTCCTTGTCGAATATATGTTTAATCCTCGCAAACAAGGACCGCCGCTTCTTATGAGTCAAGGTACTCGAGGAGGGAGTAGAGGAAGGGCCGACAGGAGTAGGTGATGTAACCTGCGGCCCTCGTGTGGCAGTTTCGGCGTGGCCCGGTTGGGGTTGTTTCACAGGGGATTCTGGGACCGAAGCAGGCGCCGGAGCCGGAGGAACATCAGCGCGATCGGCGACTACGGGGGTATCTTGAGCAGCTTGCAGAGAATGATTGGATTCAGGTACCGCCTCCTTCACGATCTCGGACACCGAAGCGGAGGTGGCGAGCTCTCCTTTCGTGGACTGAATGGGCACATGCGTCGAAATGCTGTGCGACTCATGTGCCTCTCCACTTCCATTGACTGATGGAAGCGGTACATAACCGTTATCGTTGGTGGGAAGTGTGGAGACATCACATGAAGAGGGTGCCTGCTCGAAGGGGGCAGGTTCGGGTTTTGCAGGAGTCTCCGAAGCAGGAAAAACGCTGTGTCCCTCTGTAGCCGCTGCCGTGTTCTAGTACGTAGGGAAACAGGTCAACGTTCGACTTTGACAAGAGAGCGGAGGGTAGCCTCATACCAGTTTGGACTCGCTCAGAGGGGTGAGACCCTCCACGGTGATGTGCGGGATTGGAGGCGGGAGCGACCCCATCGTCGGGGCGGTTTCGAGAAATTCCACTGCCGTCACCATGTTGTCGACGTCGCCGTGTGTGTCATCGACAGGAATGGTCAAACGCGCGGGTGGGTCGTGTACCGGAGGAAGAGGCTTTTCGGGCGTTTGAAGGACATTGTTGATGTTTCCACGCCCGTCGTCCTCCTGGGGCCGATCTTGCCGACATCGCCAGTGGCCGTCGACGATGAACTTGTATACGACCTTTTCGCCCCATGGGACTTTGACGGTACCAGAAAATCCAGCGTCGCCTTTAACCAAATGAATGGAAGCCGACCACTACGGGGAGTGAGCGGGTTGGTTAAAAGCAAGACAGACGGACTACTGACCTGGTCGAATGTGCCGGTCACGATTACATCTGTCGGACGCAGAGATGGCCTGAACGGAAGCGGTCAGGTGGACGGACATACGGTGCCTCGAACACGTTTTCTCACCAGACGAGCTCGAGGTCGTGAAGATTTGCAACGCTCATTGCCTTGGACGTCGTCGCAACCGAGACTGAACCGACCACGCCCAAGAGTCAGCCCAGTCGATATTTATACTTGCATTCCGTAATGATCACACCATCTCCAATCAAGCCTCGAGTACATACACCACGTGTCTGCCGTGAACACATCACGAGCTCGACTGTCACGCTTGCTGCCTCCTTATCCAAAAAACTTGCCTCCTCCACGAGGTATCTGAACCACACCCGTCAACCGTCACCGCCGTCTGCACCAGTTCCCCGCAAAGCTGCCCTCCGACTCTTGCTCTTTCTTGCCCGTAGGTGTTGGGAGTTTTGATCTGGTGGTGCAAAGCCCAAGAAGCACTTTGTAGATCCTCCTGCTCCATCTTCATGACCCTGGGAGCGGTTCTCTGCTTCAGGTGGATACTGCTCAGTATCCGAGCTAACGAAGACAAGCGGCATGGGGGATCCGTATGCGGTGATGCCGAGTTGTCCGCAGTAGTACTGAACAGCCGCATGGAACGCAGTTCGTCGCGCACTCCTCAGCCCCCAGTCTCTACGGCACAATGCGTGTGAGACCCTTGTGAGAGGGAACGGAATTCCAACACTTACTGCCACGTCCTGAAAGACAACATTTTTTTCAGTCACGTAGAGCTGACACTCCGTATTCAGTATACGTACGAGTTATGAGGAATAGTGATGTGGAGCTCTAGATCGCGCTGAAAAGAAATGCTTTGCAGAGTGATGCATGTTTTTGGTTGGAACCATCGATTTTCTTCCGTTCTGAGCCATTCATCCAAGCGGGCCTCGAGCGCATCCAGCTTCTCCAAGGGAGTACGCCAAGCAACTCGCATCGTGAGTACCTCGACCATTTTCTGAAGACAACAGTCAGTCGAGCATCATGATAAACAAAACAGCCACATACATCACTCCGGCGCACATTTGTTCTGGATACTCTTTGATCAGCGAGCGATACACCGAACCCCGGAGCATTGACTCACATAAACGTCGTGAAGAGTTGGCTGTTGTGGTAGTAGGTCTCGGTGCCATCCGATCGAACGAACACCGTCTGAATGGTGGCGTGAGTAAGCAAAGAACAACGGTGGCTGGTAGCGTACGGCAAGCAATCCCATCTTCTTCACTACGAGGTTCTCAGCTATAAGGATGTTAACCCGACATCGTCAATTTTTATTGCCAATGCCCTCACCACCAATGAAACACCGATCGCCCGTATCAAACGGACTAGAGCGTCAATATCAGTCTTGAAGAACAAAACCGAGTTAGATGAATGAACGTACTGCGACGCAAACAAGAACATTATGGCGTCGAACACGTTGCTGGCTGTGTTTTTGAAAATGAAGCTCGCTGCAATCCCCAACGAATACATGCTAGTCAGCGAGTGAGTGATGTTGATACCAAACACGCTGAGCGAGATGAAAAACAATATAATGAGGGCGAAGAAAAGCAATATTTGATCGAGCGATTTGAGAGCTACCCCAACATCACGCATGCTTCGCGACAAGAATCGCCGTTCGTTGTAAATGCGTAGGATGGTAGCCTTGATCTCAGATCGTGTAATGTCACCGTTGTTGTCTTTATCGAATACGCGAAAGGCTTCCTGAGTTTCCTCGGGTGTAACAAACACGGGCCGGAAGTCTGCTGGCATCAGATAGGTTGTTTGTCGATCACGGAGCGTCTTGTAAATAGCCCGGGCTATACGCTACAAAAGACAAAAATGATCGTCATCACCTTGCATGAATAGAATCCCACTATACCTTAGCCTCGCTGGCCGAATTGAGATTGAACCTGAGCCCGCTCGGATCGTCGTCATCACCCTTGATATGACGGGCATCATGAAGGACCACCGATTTAATCGCTCGGGCGGCTGAAACAGCTGGATTGTGATCTTCCCGGTGGTTATCAACTGCATGCTTGCGTGAAGGCGGGTTTTCGTGAGAAACATCCTGCTTTTCATCGCATGGATTGAAAGCTGAAGAACTCGTGGGTGTCTTCAAATCTTCCAGTTCAGGCGAGTCTGGAGGAATGTCATGAACCTGTCCCTGTCCCTGTTTCTTTTTGCCTCTGTTGTCCTCGGTATCCGCATCGTTACCGCAATCGTAACCTTGAGAAACACTGTCATCGCGTTGACGGTGGCTGGGGCCTTTTTCGCTGAAAGGATGAATAAAGCTAAGGTTAAACACACCACTAGGCCGGGCGGTGTGGTGCTGCTGAGTATGAGGTTTATACTGGCGGAGCTTTTCGATGACGCGAAGGCCGCGTTTAACTTCCTCAAGGCGCTCCTTATAAGCAGTTTGGTGGAACGCGAAAGCTGGCAAACTGAGATGAGCTTGACGCGCAAGTGTTGGCGAACTCTAACGTACCCATAATATGAGACAGTATCCTTTGGGCGCTTACTGCGAGTACTAAAAAGAAGAAGAATACAATGACTCGAGCAACCTGCAGATCTCATCTAGCTCCTCGTACACGAAAAAACTTGCCAGGTTACTCACGAGGTCAGTGTATGGAGCAAAACTGGTTCCGGGAGCACCGTTGTTATGTAGGCCGAATATGTTTTGGAACAAAACAACCCAGCTGAGCCAGGCGCTAACAGCGTACAACACAGGCTTGAAGGTGTCTTTGATAGAATCGTACAATTCGATGTGGGACTTGATTTTCTCGGAAACGTGACCCCATGAGGCGGATATCAGAACGCGTGTTATTGCGGGTATGATATCTACGATCATTGCAAGGCCCCAGGATATGACGACGTTGGCTGCTGCCCAGAAAAGCCAGGCTTCGATGTTTAGGTCCACATAGTGTCGGTGACTGGTGGGGTGTGGTTTGTACCAGAGGAAGTGGACGAGCAGGGCCGGAGTTATCAGGACACCAGCCAGGATGATCGAGCCAATCAAGGAAGAAAACAAGAGAGTGAACATGCTGCGAGCGCGACGTCCTCAGTGAGGTTCATGCACACGGGAGAAATGGACGAACCGCCAGATGGACCAGCGCCTCGCCCTGAGATTGACCCCCATTTGCTTGTTGAACTTGGCTTCTTGGTCGGCCAGGTCCTCGTCGCTGCTCCAGTCAGATTGTTGCTGTTCATCGTCATCGTCATCCGTGCCCGCGAATGAAGGGACGCGTTGGTCGAGTTTTGAAGGAGTACTGTGATATTGGGCTGAGGGTATCTCAGCAATCTCCTCGGGGTAGTGAACAGTTGGCCTGGCAGAGTGCCTCTGGGAGGTATCTGAGGGTTGGCTGCCCAGCGTGCTGTGGACTCTAGCAGGGGGTGGGTCGTCTTCGGGCATGGTGGTGTTGGGTTGAGACAATGCCGTTGCCAGGTGGTCGCGGGAACATCGTTGTCGTTATATTAAGTACATGCACAGAGGAAGAGCGATGGCCTTGCGGCCTGCACCCAATTACATATTCGGTTCCTCAATTGTCCCAAGGAGACAAATGTGCCCCTCCTCGGAGAACACGCTTCAGTTACACTCTGACTACTTACATCCAACGGTGCGATGTCGACGCAAGGTAACACCATTCTCCCTCAGACACAAGAGGCTGAGTGTTTGCTCTACTTAATTAAACTGTATCATTGTCCGCTGATGGTAAAATGAGCGGTCAGCGCCGCTAATACATAAATATTTGTTTGGGAAAACTTACAAGCTGTGCAGATACGTGCAGGCACAGCCCGTACGTGCGCGAGAGGTCCCTGAGGGGAATCCCGGCTCGGCCACCTCATTCGGCAAGTGCGCAAGTGTCGCAGCGTCGCGCTCGACGCTACGGGGACCTCGAGTGGCAGGCACGGGTGGCATGGCTGCATGGGAGGAGAGATCCGGCCCTGCTGAGCGCCACAATTCGTACAGAATAGCTATTTCCAGGATGTAGACTAATGTAACTACATATCATTTTTGATGCCACCCTCCATACCACGCACAGCGCGAGCCGTGCGCCGAGCTTCCGGGTCTGACCCCGCTTGCACGCGCTCAGCAACTGCTTCCGAGCCGCTCAATGGCCGACACGAGCCGAAAAAAAAAGTTTACAGGGACAGCCAATCAGCGCGCGCAATTACAAAACGTACGAAATTGACCAATCGGAGCCCGCCGCTCGTTGTAAGCTTATCTCGCACTTAATTATCTGCACTTATCTACACTTTACACCGCATATCGTAGTTGTCTAGCTATCTAGGTACATAGTTGTGCAATGTCGGCATTTCTCCTTTTTTTTCATCTTTATTTCTGTCGTTGGATGTGCTCTTCGACCGAACGACTGCCGCTTCTGGGCAGATCAGGTAAGCTGATCGGAGTACTCCGGCCAATGGGAGCGCGCACAGCCGTCGCACAGCGTCCTGCCTACCGTCGGCGTGCGGTCTGCAAGTCGTCGGTTAGTGGTTTGGTCGCTGGTCGATGGCGGCCCACATTGCCTGCATCGCATTCACGCCGGTCTAGCTAGCGACCTCGTTGCAACTCGTTTCCGGTCGTCGCCTGCGCCACCCATTGCGCCGTCCTTCCAACCTCTTGTAGCCTTCTCCTCTGATCCGCCGCCTCCATGCAATCCAACTCATTTCGCTCGCCAGTGTAGCCTGATGGCTGGTACTTCAACTTGACGCGTTGGTCGTGTTGTTCTTGTCGCCTATATTTGGATCTTCTTAGTAGATCTTTAATCATCCTGGTACCAATGCGAACTACCTGTGGTCTGGCCTGCTCGTTTTACCTGCTGTCTCAGCTCGTGCGCTCAACTATCGCGTGTCATTGCGCTCCTCCGGGCCTGTTCTTCTGGAACGGGGTTATGATTAAGGACGCTTGGTAAGACCTTCCTGGTGCGTTTTCCCTGTCCATAAATGTGCCATGACCATTTTCTTCGGCCCCTAATGTTGATCCTACGGGCCGCCCCGCGCTCCTTCTCGCCCACTCAATAACGCGTTTCCTGCGTCTTGGTTCGCACTCCCCTTCTACTGCACATTTGAAACACATCCCCGATATCGTCGTCGACTTCTGCGTCTACACTTTTAAGCGCAACGTTGTTGGGTTTGTTCGACCCGGTCTCGCCTCCCCGGCTCGAGCTATTTCGTGCGGTCCTGTGGCTCTTCCATACGGTTAACCAGTTCGTGCACACAAATTCATCACTTCGTCTGGCGGTTCATGCTGTCCCTTGTGTCATGTACGCCCTCCACGCTATCTCTCGACGCATTCAATCATTCCCACACTCGCGGACTCGACTTCGTTGCAGGGCTCCTTGGGCTGCTCTGGTCAATGAGGCCATCACCTCCTGCGCCGCTGCATTCCCTCTTGCCACTTTCATCACGCTACATAGTCTCGACCATGGCCCTGCCTCTTCACCCGATCAGGCAACTCTCTATGGCGTTGTCGTCCGTCATGTTTTCTGGGTGTCTCGACAGTTTCGGTTGGTTTGCAGCTTTTTCTGCGCTTGGTCCTCATGTGATCCATTACGTCCATGCCCGAGATGCGCGGTATCGGGTTAATTCACTCGCAACAGGGATTGGTAATGTTCGTATGGTATTTGTAGCTACAGGACATTGACAACGTGTGCAAGGGGCGATAGCCTTTGTCTCCTCGATAAAGTGGGGAAAGATGCTTTGTCCGGCCACGTTACACCAGACTATGGCCATGTTGTCATGATCAAAGTTTTTGAGTATGCTTCATTGGCAGGCACATACGGATTCCCAGTGCGTACTAGTACACGCGTGGGGGAACAAATATCGAGCGGGTCGACTCTTTTTCCTGATCCCTCGACTCGAGAGCTCTTATATTCTGAGGACGATCGATAATGACAAAGGTATGTTAGAAAATCATGACATCACCGAACTACTAGTACCATTTCAATGCAAACCAGCCGTATTAGTAACCCGAGCCGCTCCACAAACCCCTTTATTGTACCAGATAAACACGACGTAGCTTTATCTTGCAGAATTACGAACTGCCATGAGTGCTGAGCTCCCTAACGATCCGAAGGCCATCAAAAAGATGGAAAAGGCTATAGCCAAGGAAGCCCAAGCCGACGAGAAGGACTATAGACGCACTTTGAAGGAGCTCAAGCGCACCGAGAAGTCGGAGGCCAAGGCTGCCAAGGTGAGCTAAATTGCCAGATCGTGCCAAGGCATCCATTGACTCTCGGTAAGGCTGCTGGTAAAGCGGACAAGCATCTGAAGAAGATAGAGGACAAGGAACACGGTACGATCAAATCCCTCCAGAAAGCCACACATAACCACGACCGGGCCGTGACGAATCTGCACACTGCGCAGAGTGATGTTCAGGTGAGTTTCAGAGAATTGGGTCTTTTCTTTCTTTCGCGAATGAAACGTGACGCTCTCCCAGATTCAGAAACAACGAGCTCAGAGGATAAGGCATAACCTCGACAGTATGAGAGTTCGTGCAGACGAGCTCTTCAGGGCCAAACAGGTCCGTGAGGTGGGCATCTTTTATTTTCCCGTCCGCTTTGCCTGCTGATCCACGAGATGCTCAGGAGGAGCGCGGTCGCAGGCTTGCAGACCTCCACCACTACGACGGGCCAACTTGAAGAAAGCGCGCGCTTGACATCTAATCTAGTCTAGTCGTACCTTATTTAGTTTCTCATGGTCTAATGACTAAGCGTCGGACATGTTGAGTCGGGGTTTGCGCAGAGAGCACCTGAGCTCGTTGTTTCAGACGACGACCAACCATCTTCGACGGCGACGTTGTCAACTATACGATCGCAAGATCGTTCCTCCGTCCCCGCCATGAACAAGAACCCTTTCGTTCCACAACCAACTTTCAACCCGCCCCAACCGCCTCTTCCTCCCGGCCCTCCTCCAGCAGGACCTCCCCCGGACTACTCTGCGTACTGGGCTGCTGCCCAACACCAAGTTCAGCAGTCGTCAACTGCAGCCACTCCTGTCGCTTACAACCCACAATGGAGCACTACCCAGCCCCAGAGACCACCTCCGGAACAAAGTGCATTGTATGCGAACTATGGTTATGGCGGTCAGAACATGCATTGGCAACAAAGGCAACCGCAACAACCGCAACAGCAGCCCCAGCATTACCAGCCAGTACAACCGATGGCTCCACCCCCACCACCTCAGCCCCAACCCCAGCCCCAGGATAATCCGTACCCAGCCACCGTCGGCGGTCAGGCGGGGGTGCC
>JBBPOB010000703.1:0-13769 GCA_038091275.1 Tylopilus subfusipes | reverse complement strand
GTGGCAATGCCAAGACCTGTGCTAGATGCAATAGAACAAATAGAGTGGCCAGCATCAAGCTGAGAGAGGATAGTGCTCTTTTGAGTAGCAAAGAGAGATCACATGATGGTAGTGGTTGAAAGTAAAGAAGTGTGGGAGTTATTTCAGACTCAGACACAATGTTTATATGTGTATCTTTGTTTGTAGCATCAAAGCACCATAGCTATCCCTTTATTTGACTGAAATCTCATCCATAATATCAAAAGCTCAAAAACCATTCCAATGATATCTCTGTTTTAAAATAGATGTATCTCTGCAATGTATGGACCAAATCACATGACCAAGAAACCGTTTTGTAGCCAGGAACCAGGGGCACAACTTATCCCACCAACACTAAGCGAGATTCCCACGCCTGAAAGTGCTATTCCATATGCACTACAAAACTACCAAATATTGGAATGGTTTTTGAGGTCACTGTATATACCACTAAAGGTAAAAAGGTACATTGCCACTACAATTTTTCTACTATGTAAACTCTACTTGTCACCTGCTCAGCTAGCATGATGCCATGGATGTTGATAATGAAACTGACTACAAAGAAATGATGAAGAAGATTTGGCAGAGCAATTCCTCCTTCACCAAGATTCTTGTCAATATGAAAAATGTTGAAAAACTTCCTGCTTTGGGTGGCAATGCAGAGGATGATGACAACAAGGTATGTAGCTGTTCATGCAGACATCCAAATGCATTATTCAGAAGTTGAATGGGATTAGGTACTTACAATGTCTGATGTTAAATCACATCTCATCTGTTGGCATTAATGTTGTTCCAGGCCTGGCCTCAGGCCATAGGCCAGGCCAAGCCAAGCCAAAATGCTGGCTTTGTCTGGCCTGTGGCCCAGCCTGAGCATTCACCAGGCTGGGCTGGGCCAGCAGGCTGTGGATTTGTGCCTGATTTGGTAAGTTAACCTTTCTTGAACACCCCTTTGCAGTGCACATGAGTTGCTGCCCTGCCCAACCCATCCTGCCATCCTCAAGCACTCACAGTCCCACTTGCACCACAACAACGACAATGACACCACTCCCGCCCCTGTGCCACCATCCTGCCCAAATCATGTGCCATTCTCCTTGAGCATGCCCACAACCTCATGCCATACAACAATGACACCAGTTCCATAGCCTCCCATCCACACAATGACTTGGCAACACAATGATGACGGTGCCTTGCCCTGCCTTGTTTTTACTGCCCCACATTCCTCCACACATGACAGCAACACAATGATGACACCTCGCCCACACCTTGACCTTGCCCACCTTATCCCTTCACACATGACAATGACAGTGCAACAGTGACAACATGACCACAATGATGTGATGATAACAGCACCTTGCCTTCTTTCCCTCACTGGTGATGATGACAATGTGATAATATAATGACAATGAACAATGATGAAGGTGCACCCTTGCCTTTGTTCTTGCCCCTTCCTTATTGGCAACAATGATGATGTGACAACAATGAACGACAATGAAGGTGTATCCTTGCCTTTGTCCTCACCCTTCCCTCATTAGCAATGATGACAATGCAACAACAATGAATGATGATGAAGGCACACCCTCACCTTCATCCTTGCCCTTCCCTCATTGGCAATGATGATGATGTGACAATGTGACAATGATGGCACACCCTTGCCCTCTCCTTTACTGATAACAACGATGAATGATGATGAAGGCATACTCTTGCCTTCACCCTTGTCCTTGCCCTTCCCTCATCAGCAATAATGATATGACAATGATGGTGCACCCTCACCCTCTTCCTTACTGGTAATGATAATGAACAATGATGAAGGCACATCCTTGCCTACATCTTTGCCCTCTCTCTTACCAGTGACAACAATGAATGATGATGAAGGTGCATCCTTGCCTTTGCCCTTGCCCTCACCCTTTGCCCTTTCCTCATCAGCAATGGTGACAACATGATGATGTGACAACAACAGCACACCCTCACCCTCACCCTTACCAGTGACAACAATGAATAACAACAAAGGCACACACTTGCCTTCACCCTCACCTTCACCCTTTCCCTTCCCTCATTGGGAATGATGACAACATGATGACAACAGTGCACCCTTGCCTTTGCCCTTGCCCTCACCCTCACCCTCACCCTCACCCTTTTCTCATCAGCAACAATGATAACACAACAATGTGATGACAATGGCACACCCTTGCCTTTGCCCTTGCCTTTCTCTCATTGGCAACAATAATGATATGACGATGGTGCACCCTTGCCCTCTCCCTCTTCCTCTCCCTCACTGGTGATAACAATGGTATGATGATTTAATCAATGACAGCACACCCTTGCTCTTGCCCTTACCCTTACCCTCACCAATGATGACATGATGATGTGACCCTTGTGGGTATAGTACCCATGATAATCCCTAGTACTGTGTCATTGTATACAAGCCTGTATGATAAATACAAAATACTATTATTTTTTCCAAAACATTTGATATAGCACATGTCAACCACACTTGTAGGCCAAGGCTTAGGCCAAGGCAGGCCAGGCCAGGCCAGGCCAGGATTTTGGATTTTGACCTGGCCTGGGATTTTTTCAGGCCAAGGCCACCCTAGGCCAGGCCAAAGCCAGTGGCTCAGGCCAAAGCCAGGCCAGAACAACACTAGTTGGCATATCAAGTTTCAAGCCTGCTACAAAAATGATTATGATGAAGGATATACTTATGTTGGTCCAATGGGGATGATTGCACTCACATCAGCCATGATTCTGGATTGGTCCTATGCTCTGATACATTGAGATACTCCCTTGACAACAAAAATATCTCAACATCCTTACAAGAGGAAGGTCATGCTATATTGACCACACTACCAAATATCCCCTCATTCAACATGTCAAACAAAGCACATTTTTTGCATCTGACATGAAAAGCACAGCCCCCACCTGCCCCAACACCAACACTGAGTGTGGATGTCAACTCCCTCACATCTATTCTTCTGCTTCAAATGCTTACCAACACCAGTTTTTTGCAGTCCACTAGCTTGCCTGTTGCTAAGGCTCCTTCTACCCTTGTTCCATCCACAGTACCACCAGTGATGCCCCTGCATAAGCCTTCTCAACTGCCTCCATCTCCACCTTTTCTGTCATTGACAAACCTCAAGTGCTTTCTATTATATGTAGAAACCAATCTCAAGATCCACAATGCATCCCAATATAAGGGTGAGCTTGATCTCTGAGGCATTGGGCCAGACATCATTCTTGTGGATACACCCGAACACATTTTGTCCAAGGTTGAGATTCTGATTGGCAACATCATCCATTTGAAGAAAATAAGTGTTGTGTGGTGGAGTGGACCAGATGCAAAGTGGAAGCAGAGTGGCATGTTATTGTCATTGGACACATTGAACTAGGGCTGCCAAAGTTCAGTTCAGAATCCAAGGTTTGAACCTGAACCTCTGAACTGAACCTATGGATTCAGGTTCAGTCCAGGTTCAAGTTTAGGGGTTAGGGAATTTTTGAGAACTAGTTCAGACCAGTTTGAACCTTCTTGAACCTAGTATTTTGACTTTGTACAATCAGCATAAATAATTTACTGAATTAAGATAACTATTTTTACACCTGTACTGATACTCTTGACCACCAAATCTTATCAATTTGAGTCATAGTACTCATCATTTGAAAGTCCCACCAATACTCAGATCACCAGCATGTTGACTGATCAGTGTGCACTCAATTCCAACAGCACACTCAAGGATGCCTCTGAAATCCAATGGTATGACTCAGAGACTGATGATCACCCAATTACCACAGTAAGTACTATTTTCACTAATGGTGCACTGTTGAGAAGTTACTCTTCTCATGTTTCAAACTTAGGCTTCTTATACTCAAAACAGTAAGCTTTGCATCACTCAAACTCAATTTGAGTCCCTGCAGTGCACTCACACCTGTCAGAGCTCCCAACACAACCAGCACATAGGGTTGCAGATGTCTGTCAGTGGAAACTCACATGGAAGCTCACCACAAATGAAAATGCTGCCACCACAAGCACTGCCACAAGGTGCAAGTGTACTGATGATGTGAACAAGCAAGCAGTGTCAGTTGTCAAGCACCACAAATCTCACACAAAACTTGTCTTGTCTGATTCTGATAATAAGCAAGAAGGTAAGTATTATTAGTGTGTACCTAATCTAGTTGTAAACTAATTGTTCTACCTCAGCAAAATCAAACCCAATATTGGCATAGGCCTATGTATCCTTGGACAAGGAGATGGAAGTGAACAGCATCAAGATGGATGCAGTCACACTGCATGAAGAGGAATACAAGGTGATATAAGAGGAACAAGAGCAGGACAATAAGACGAGTCCTTACTCGACTGGTTTCTCTCACACCCACTCACTTCCACTTGCTCTTTGTCTTCCCTTGTGCTCCTCTGCATTTGTTGTGTGTGAATGGTGATTGCATCAATCTGCCCCCATTGCCCCTTGATCTGTTATATACCCACAATTGGATGGTACTTGCACATGGTCTTAATCTTTGTATGAATGCAGAATCACCCCCATTTCCCCTTGATCTATCATACACCCACAATTGGACCATACTCACACATGGTCTTAATCTCCATATGAACATGGATTTGCCCCCATCACCCCTTGATCTGTTGTACACCCACAATTGGGCTGTACTCACACATGGTCTCAATCTTCATACAAACATGGAATCATATTCTAACAATGGGTGTGTTTTTTTAATGTATTTTGTGACTCTACTAACTTACTTGGAACATCTCGCCCCTTCATTCCTCCTGCCCACTCAATGGATTAACCCACATGACATTCTGACATTCTGATACAACAAGTGAACAAACTGGTGACACTATGCTGCAATGCAAATGCACTATGACAATCATGGAATCATGTTCTCACCACCAGGTATGCTCTTTTTATATTTTATTTCTTGTTAAATTACATATGTCCCTCTATTCCCTCTTGCTTTCCCCCTTGACAGTTTGATCTGCCACCACCTGCAAATCCACTGTGACGAACATGCAATCACATGTCCAACACTAGATATGTCTTTTTTTTTTTTTTTTAAATCTTCTATCCATTTACAGCAGTTTCAAAAGTCTGTGGAAAGTTGCCAAATCTTTCAAGTAGTTTAGTGAGCATGTGACTAGGACCCCAATGTACCTCTAGTCACGCAATAGTAATGTTTTTTTTTGCTATTTGCCACAGATCAGCATGTTGTTGCCATCTTCAACTCGGGACCTTGAGAATGAGCGAGCATTTTCCATTTCATTGACTGTCTATTTGAAGGTCAAGAAGCTGTTGTGAGGTAAATTTACCTCCAAGGAAGAGAAGTTAGTGAAAACAAAGGAGCTTTCATTTGCAACCAAACCCTTGAATGTAGGCTACATTGATTTTCTGAAGAGCATGCTTCAAAAGCATGGCCAGGAGGACTATGTGGTCACAGAAAAGAAACACTATCCATTTAGATATACACTACTGAAAGTGAAGGGGTACCTTTTTTATTTTCACTCATCACGCAAAGCACTAATAGCAACTGTAGGCAATGAACTGTGGAGATGATTGACGTTGACAATCTTGCTGATTACCAGGAGATGGTAACAAAAATTGTTGATTTAGAAAGCAAGCCATCCATGGTCAAGATTTTCATTGACATGCGACACATTCAAAAGCTGCCCCAAGTGCAGGCTAGCTCTGAAAATGAGTCATAACATTCCAGTGACAATGCTAAGGTGTGTGCAAGTTCAGCACAAGTACTCAGTGTACTAACATTTTACTAGGAAAAAGCACGTTCTATGAAAGCTGATCTCGATACCTGTGTGGCTCAATGGCATATCAAGCTTCAGCAGAAGTACAAAAATGAACATGATGAAGGGCTGACATATATTGGGCCCCTTGGAGCTCTCCCATTGACAGCAGCAATGGTCCTTGATTGGGCTCATGGGCTCGAGGCAGGTCAGGCAACTCTATCTACTCCACCAAACATTGAGTCATTCAACCCCACAAATAAAGCCCCCATCCTTTCCCATGCAAGAAGAGCTTTGGCATAGTCAGCACCATCACCGGCTACTTTTGATGCTGTTCTTCTGATCCAGACCCTGGCCCAGTCAGGTCTTCTTCCTTCAGCTGTGGGGGCAGTAATCTCCAATTCAGGTACATCTGCTGGCATGCCACATACTGTCATGCCATTTCCTCAGACTCCAACTCAGCAGAAGAACCTTGGTGAGGCTAGATCATCACCACCACTCATTCCTTCTCCGTCTCATTTGATACACTACCTCAAGCATGCCAAGGCAAACTTAGGTGTCCACAATGTGCTATTGTATAGGGCTTCCCTGGAGAACAATGGGATTGGTCCTGATATTCTTCCTGATGTGGAAGATAAGTTCTTGACTGATCTTGGTGTTTTACCAGGTGATGTGATCTGCTTGAAGAAAGGTAGTATGGTGTGGTGGAATGGACCTGATGTGAAGTGAAAGCGGAGCAATATGGTGGCATCAGAGAATGAACAGCAGGCAAAAAAGGTGGTCTATGAGAAATGGTTCCATAATGGAGGTGGTGCATGATTCACTGGACCTTCAATGATGCCAGGGAGTCCACCCCCCATGGATTATGACTTCTGTTACTTTTGTGAGGCACAGAACCAATGGCTCCCTGTTCCACATGGATTTACTGTTGCTGAGGACGACAAACCATCTGGATTTGACCTTTAGTTCTTCTTATGTACTGTCATATTGTGGTAACTACTAGTTTGCAACTCATACCCATACTGGTATGTTGTCCGATGCCGTTGTTGTGCCATCATATTGCCTACACATGATAAGTGGAACATACAACACAATGCATTCAAACAACAGGCATTCAAACAACAGTAGTAGACGAGTTACACAATATAACCAGATGCCCTAAAATAACCCTCAGCTTTGTCAGGCATAATGCTCTAACAAGCGCAAACAATAGACATAATGGTTGAGTTATCAAAGTGACAATGGAGGAATGCTTTGATAGTGGAAAACACTTGCTCAATTGGGTTATAATCAGGTGAGTACAGCGGGAGATAAATGAGCTTGCAGACTACATGGCTATATTAGCATTGGTGTTGACATGTACAAGCGATAGTTACAATGTTCGTCTTCAACCAACTGACGAATTTGTTCGCCATGATGGATACTGCAGTTATCCATGACAAGCATGCTATGAGGACTGGGATAAGGATTTGTGAATGGCATCTATAGTAATGAATTAGATTAGCAATCAACAATGCAAGCAAAAAAAGTTGCGTTACAACGTGATCCTTGATGAACTTGAGGAAATGTTCACCATTGACAGGACCATCAACAATGTTGTATGCAATGATGCCATTGAGGGTGATGACTGGCACAATTGAATACTGCATGCCTCTAACAAATTGCCTCTGAACTATGCAATGAACTCCCTTGGCTGAGGGCCCAAACCTCTGTGACACTGTATGTTCATCTTTCACAGCCTCATCAACAAACATCAGCATGCCTGCATTTGAAGCTTCCTCAGCAACACAGTTCATGTACATTGTCTGCAGTACTTCATTTCGTTCATATGCATGGGTGAAGATGGTCTTGCAATTGACACCAAGCTGTTGGAGGGCACAATGAAGAGTCGAGAGGGTCATGTAAACATTGCACTTGAGCTGCAGCTCATCCCACAGCTCATCAAGATAAAGGGATTTCTGATGATCTAAGAGAGTGGAAAGAAAGGCAAGATTGGCTTGACTGAGAGAACAAGGGTGGCCTACTGTGCACAAGTAATTGTGGACATTTGAGACTACACCAAAGCGTTTGTATCAGTTCAAAACCTGGTAGACCAATGATTTCTTGACATTGAGCAGATGACAGATTTCTTTGACAGAGCAACCTTCACGATGAAGGACTGGGATATGGGACTTTAGGTGTTTGTGCATGGAGAAATGTTGACAATGGTGAGGACGTCGGTGCTGTAAAACTGTGTTTGGTTTGTTTGTTTGGGTCTGGGGTCCTAGTCATGTGCCTGCTAAACTACTCAAAAGATTTGGCAACTTTCCACAAACTTTTAAAAATCGCTGTAAATAACTTATGTTCCTCTACTCCCTCCCTCCTTCCTTCCTCCTTGATGTTTTGATCTGTTGACCACTGCTACTGCCATCCAGCCTCTGCTCCCTTCCTCCCACTATGCACCACAACAAATGATGTGACATCATGATGGACATGCAATCACATGCTCAATGGTTTGATCCTCCCTCTTTCTCCTTGATGGATTGATCTGCTGCCATTTCCCACTTAGTTTAAATAAAAGCATGCCCACCTAGATCAGAATCCCCATATAGAGGATGTTCAGATCATTTTCACCCCTGAGAAGGATCAGGAAATTGGTGGGGAAACAAAACAGAATGGTCATTGGTGTGAAGTGTGTCGGAAGTGAGCTTATCTGCCTTATCACTGTTTATACACTAACCAGTTGTTCTAGAATTGATGAATGCCTTGAGGCTGAGTGTTGGTTTGTGGGTGGAGCATCAACTCTTCAGAAACATATTTCCAGGTGATTCTTTCTTTACCCATTGTCCCTTTTAGGTTAATATTTTTGCTTTTTATACATAGAAACTGGAGTACCCATGATAAGATCTATCTTGCCAAATGCAAGGCAGCCAATATTGCTCCCAATCATCTTGCCATTCCCTCAACTGTGGTGCTTACTGATAGTGGGGAGATTGAGGAAAGGACCTCAACTACTGGAGGGCCTCAAACAGGTCTTGATGGCTTTGTGAAATCTGTGGTCAAGTGGTCCAAAGAGGGACTCTTGGAGCATATTGTGGGGTTTATAGTTAAAAAGGATTAAGTAAGGCTAATTTCATTCTAGAACACTTAGCTCAAATTTTATAGGCATTTTCTGTGGTTGATAAGACCTCATTTAGAGCTCTTCTCAAGTATCAGCGCCCACAGATGAAAGATTCTGATATTTCTCATTGAACAACACTTAAAGAGGAGATCTTAGTCAAGGCTGGAGAAGTTAAGAAGAAGCTTAGGGAGCATTTCAAGGCAAGTTCAATTCCATTGTTAGAACTATGCTAAATATGACTTCTAGACTATTTCAGGACAAATCTCAATCACTTTTGATGCATGGACATCTGCTGCTTTTGATCCCTATCTCACCATTACTACTCATTACATTGACTCTCCTCCAGACAAACCAAATGAGTGACAGCTCCAGGCAAGGACTCTTGCCTTTACTAAGATTGATGGAGATCATGGTGGTGCCAACTATGCATGGATCATTATTACTCAAGTGGTTCAGAGATATGATCTGTCTAGCAAGGTAAGTCTTTTGATGTTTCAGAATATAATCTTCAATCATTGTAGATTGGATGGATAACTTCGGATAGTGCTTCCACTAATGACAAAGCCATGAGGGTTCTTGAACAAGTATTCAACAATACACATGAGGGAAGAGAATGGCTTGCCAAGAAGCATTGAATCAGGTAAAGTTTATTATTGATCATAATACTGGCTAACCAATATTTCAAGATGTATGGAGCATACTCTACATTTGGCTGCAGGAGCTTTCTTGCAGGAGATATATCCTAAATCTCATCTTAGAAAATCATTAGGTAATACTGAAACTGGTGATGAGAATAATGAAGATTGGGTAAATTCAATGCAAAGTGAAGAGGCTGGTGATGAGAAAGAAGAGTTGGATGAAGGGGAGGATTTTGATCCAGCTGATATCTTGGGAAAAGCATTGGCTCTTATCAATCAGGTATTTACATTTTCTTCAACATATCATTAATTGACATGTTGCTAGATTTGTCTTTCTTCTCAGGCCAAGTCTTACTTTGAGACTGTTTGCAAGGAGGAAGACCTAACTCCATTACAACTGATCAAGTGGATTAGGACTAGATGGGGATCTATGTATGATCTTATAGATTGTCTCATAATCAATAAAGCTGTAAGATTTATTATTTGATTATGTTAAATCCTAATCATTTTTTTCAAGGTTGTGAACAAGTTCTATCTGCCAGCAAATGCTAGTTCCAAAGTTCCCATATTGAAGAGGAAGAAGTATTGTGATTTCAGGATATCCTCTGATGAATGGGAGATGCTTTCTCTGATTCATGAAGTACTCAAGATATTATTTGTTATTTGCCTTATTAAAATGTTTCTTATATGTTGCAGAAAACTTGTGAAGCTCAGTCATCTTTTTCCTCTCAAGGCACTCCTACAGCTTGAAGGACAATTTCTATTCTAGAACTTCTTCAAGATTGTTGGGAAACTTTTGCAACATTGCCAAAGTTTAAAAGGCTTAGGAATGCCATTGAAAAAGGGCTTGCTAAGTTAAGGAAGTACTATGCTTCAATTGATCAAAGCAATGTATACTTCATTGCTCTTGATATGTTTGATTTTATCACTGAATATTAGACTAATTTTTGACATAGCCTTGGATCCAAATTTCAAAGTGGAATATGCCTTGGCACAATGGGATACAAAATACTATGAAATAGGGATAGAAGTCCTTGAGAGGACAATAAGCATGATTATCATGTTCTTTAGAGTTTACTAATTGAAAACATGTAGTTTGACAATTATGCTGCTGCCATGACTGCAAATGATCCTGCTCAGCCTGCAGCTATTTCTGAAGGTAAGTAATTTTAATATAGTACTATCAAATGCTCATCTATTTTGTATTAGGTTCACCTGTAAAGAAAGATGGTGGATATGGTGATTTTATGATGTGTAAAGTTGTTCAAGCTTGTAAAGAAAGAGAAAGACATGGGTATAATGCTCATCAAGAGTTGAAAAACTATCTGGAGAGTCCATTGAAGGAAGTTTTGGATAGAGTCAAGTGGTGGGGTGTAAGTGCACATTATTATTTGAATATATATGCTAATACTCTTTAGTATCACTCCACTCAATATCCAATCTTGTCAAAAATAGCTTGTGACTATTTAGCTATTCAAGGATCCTCTACTGCCTTTGAGCATTCCTTTTCTCAAGATGGACTAACAGTGACTCTATTCCATAACAGTCTTCATCCTGAGGCAGTGGAAGCTCTTCAAATCCTGAAGAACAGCTATAAAAGTGGAGATTTGACAGCTAGAGCAGAGGCTTTGCAATGGGAGGTGAAATCTTGGACTGCAGAGGCTGAATAAATATATATGTGATGCACAATATCATTTAATTTATGTGTGAACATTTTGATTTGAAGTTCAGATTCTGAACTAGTTCATGTAGATTCAGTTCAGGTTCAGATTCAGGTTCAAGTGAGTAACAGCAAGTTTAGGTTCAAGTTCAGCTCAAGAGGGTTCTGAATTGAACTGAACTGAACTTTGGCAGCCCTACATTGAACTGTGGGCCTTTGGAGCAACCAGTGAAGAAAAAGGTTGCATACAAGAAACTATACTATAATGGTAGTGGGTTGCATTTTTCAGGACCAATGGTGGATGGTGATCCTGACCCTACTGCAGACTATGATTTATTTTACATGTGTGATATGCAAAACCAATGGCTTCTGGGGATTGGTTATCATCAAGGATGCAGACAAGAATGCCAGAAATGATTTTTTTGTGCAGTAGATAGTGTTCAGTACATTGTATGGTACTATGCTATATACCCAGATGCACAGAAATAACCTGCAGCTTTGTCGGGTGTGATGCTTTGACAGGTGTGAATGATTGCCATCATTGAAAGGTCATCATTGTGATGATGCAAGTATGACTTGACTGCAGAAAATGCTTGTTTGATTGGATTGTAATCCAGAGAGTATGGTGGCAAATAAACCAGCTTGCAGACTAGGAAAAATCAGAAAGAATAATGAATCTACTACATAGCAATGAATGGTGCATATCTTCAATGAGTGTGCAAACTTCTTCACCTTGGTGAATATGACAATTGTCCATGATGAGGACACTGCACAGTCCAGGATATGGGGTAGTGAAATGCATCTAAAAATGTCAGCCATCTTGATTAGTTTGAAAATGCATCAAACTTACAATGTGTTGCACAAAAAACATGTGCTGTCAACTGGGCCTTCAATGATATTGTACATAATAATACCATCAAGTATGATGGTAGAAAGAATAGAGTAGTGAATACTGCATACAAAGTATCATTGCCCACAGCAACATTGTCCCTGGAATGATCAGCCACATGGGCAACAAGACATGCACTGGTCCTTTACTGCTTTATCAATAAATAACAGCATGTTGGCATCCAGGGCTTCTGCTCCAATGCAATTCATGTAGTGTGTGTGTAACTCCTCATTCCACTTAGAAGCGGCAAATGATAACTTTTTTCTAGTGAGCTGCAGGCTTTACAGAGCATGGTGAAGAGTAGGGGTTGTAGCATACACTTGATGCTTCTCCCATAGTTTGTGTTGGAGTTCATCAAGGTAGATGGTGCTGTGGTGAGTGACTACATTGGAGATAAATGTGATATCTGCCATACTAAGGATATAATGGTGCCTGATGACATGGGAGTAGGTGTGGGGTTGTACATGATATCAAATCGTTTGTAGAGACTGAGAGTCTTATATATGAGAGTCTTCTTGATACCCAGGAAGCAACAAATCTTTTTCATAGTGTGACCATCTTCAGAGAGAGCAGGAATATTGAGTTTTGTGTGGTTGGAGATGATGTGCTGAGGCATAGAGTGGGTGTGGCAAAGGGTGAAAGGTGCATCATTGCACATTTGCAATGAATTTGGGGTCCTATTCTGGCAGTGTCTGAGGCATGACTTTTACAACATTGGATTCTGCATCAAAATGAAAACAGTTGTAATCACACTTTTTGCACTTTTTTGAAGTTGTGGCTTGCTAAAAAAGCACATAAGGAGAATAAGCACAGGTGGGCACATGTAAAAGTAAGCACAACAAGCAGATCAAGCATGAAAAGGGTAGAAAGCACAAAAAGGGTGACAAGTGGCATGAGCATTTAGATTTATATGTAAATAATAACAATGTACTAGTAAAATGCTGCTAATACAGGGGGGGAGACTAGTTTGTGGTTGAGTGCCAGTACTTGAGACAAGGAAAATAGGCTTTGGTGGCAGTGGGGCCCATCTTAGCGAGATGGGTGAGATTGGTGCAAGGATCAGGGTGAGGTGAGTGCTAGTAGCATCTGCAGAGTGAGAGAGTCAATGATAAGGGGGGAGCAGGGGCATGACAAGAGCATATCAAGGCATGAATCCAGATAACAATACTTCCATACCTGCAAGCAAGCAGGACAGAGGAATCTATTTGCTCAAGGCACTCAAGCTTCAAGTGCAGTCAACTAGTGAGGATGAGGGGTGAGTATAACAGGAATGAAATCCTAAGCACCATTAGAAGGGGAGCATATCATGTCCTGGATGATCTATTATCAACAGCTCTTATAAACTCGTACCTTGAATCCCAACCAATGAATGGAATGATAGTCAACTCCCATACAATGAGAGTGACCTGGGGATACAATATTTGATGTCTTGCCATGACTTGCTGACCAGTCTGGGTGAAGGGAGAAGAGGGGTGGGGTATGAAGCAAGCAATGATCAGTTGCCTACTGGAGGAGATGAGTGTGTATAAATCAGGGCATAATAAACAATACATGTAGGTGTGAATCCTCTTTGAGTACATGTTGAGGGATGGACTGGGATGGGAAGGCAATAGAGGATGGATGGTAAACATCAGCAAAATAAGATCTATGTAACTGTCCAGTACTGGACAGCATTGGACAGTACCATAGTGCCCATAGTGAGGGTCCATATGGACAGTGCTATG
>JBBPOB010000702.1:0-13783 GCA_038091275.1 Tylopilus subfusipes | reverse complement strand
TGCCTAGAAGGATTGAGGCAGTGCTTAAGGCAAAAGGAGGCTATACCAAATACTAATATACCTTGGATATCAAAAGCTCAAAAACTGTTGCAATGAGTTCATCACTTTAAAATAGCCATAACTTCGGAACCTGTGGGCCAAATTACATAATTCGTGAATCCACTCATAGCCACAGGTATGTACCACATTTCGCCTAGCTACAACTAAGTGCCATTCCCATGCCCTCAAATACTACAGAGTGAATACTCTACAACAGCCAAACATTGCAATGGTTTTTAAGGTCACTGTATGTGTTGTGCCCTTGTCAGTCACGTCCTGTATTTCAGAGGGTCGGAGGTTGGAGGATAAGTCCTAGATGCAAGACTTGATGACGAGTCAATCTAGTGAGAGGATGACGGAGGAGGAGGACGAGAGAGGAGGAGTTAATCTTAATTGATATTTGAACTGGAGTGTACCAGGAGTAGGCTAGGAGTTTATATACTTTGGAGGTGCATAGAATTAGTAATGGAGTTCATAGGTATTGGTAAGGAGATCAGAACGAGAGGAAGGCAAACCAGAGCTGTGCTCCTAAGCGAGCACCGGCTTGGGTGAAAGTATAGAGTGGTAACTAATATGAAAGTAGAACAAGAAGATGTCGTAAGAATGAAGGGAAAAAGTATGCAAGGTATAAGTCTGGAGTGGAAATGGTACTGGAGTACTGGAGATGGACTTGGTAAAATCCAGGATGTGATAGTATCCCCCCCTTAGGCCTGAACCCTTGAAGGCATTAAGCAAGGAATGATGTGGGGTGTGTGATTTCATTGGAGTCTGAACATATCCTGGGGCCTATAAAGTCTGCCATATGTGGTCCATTGCTTTTTCATCTCAAACCATCATGTCCGACCTTGCAAACATCAATCAGTGGCCTGACAAGGACCTGGTGGAACACCCCAACAATGATGATGTTCTTGGCAAGGCCAAGTACAACGAACGATGGCAGCAAGTGAAGGAGTGGAAGGTAGAAGAGGAGCAGAAGAAGGCAGAGGAGGAGATGAAGTGTAAGGTGGCAGAGGAGGCCAAACATAAGGTGGCAGAGGAAGTGGAGGTTTGGAGGAAGGCAGCACTGGAGGAGGTGCGCAGGCACAATGAGGCCGAGGAGGCAGTAAAGAGGAGGGTGAGTAACAAATTATATTGTCTCATCACATACTGATGGGTGATAGGCGGCAATAGTACAGGTGGAGCAAAGCTCTGTCCAGGGCAAGGCTTAGGGCAAATGCAAGGAGTTGCCCAAGTGCATCAAGTGCACGGAGCACAACTTAGTGTATGTGCTCAGCCTGGGGAAGTCAACATTGTGCACCAAGTGTCAACAGGTCAAGGGCAAGTGCATACGGCCTGGGGCAGAGGACGTGGAGAAGGAAAAGAAATGTTGGAGGAAGCGTGAGGAGGAAGAGTCTCTATAGGGGAAGATGAAGAAGAAGGCTTGTACTGAGCCGGAGTTTGTCCAGGGGTTGAGTGGGACGAGGGGCAACATAGGAACTCCAGTTGACTACAATATGGAGTTCCTGAGGATGATGCAGGGGGTGATCAACTGTCTTGACCACCAGAACCAGCTGCTGGGGTGGCTGGTTGATCTGAAGGCTGTGGAAGTATATCATGATGAATTGCCAGAGCCAGAGAAGGAGTGGGACGAAAGTGTGGTGATCGACAGGTTGGACCTGACAGATCTGACAAAGGAGTCGGAGGAGGCAGAGGGGACTGGAGAGGAGGAGGAAGGAGAGTAGATAGATTTGGGACTTTGTTTCTTTGTTTAATACAGTTTGTTTCGTCATTGAGTGGAGTAAGGTCCAACTTTATCTGGATAGCAGAGATGGAAGTCCTGGATGAGCTCCGAGGCATGACCTAGTTTGGTAGCTAACAACCAAGAGGTCTTGTCATCAGTACCTTCATATCTGGACCATTGCACCAAGTACAACAGTTTGCAATTTCTTCGTCGTCAACCTATCTTGGAGTCGAGGATCTCAGAGATCTCAAACTCTGGTTCTCCATCTACTTCAATTGGAGGTGGTGGAGGTTGTATCCTATTCAGAATAGTGTTGGGTACAGAGGGTTCCAACTGTGAAATGTGGAAGACAGGGTGTACGGATTTCATAGAGTCAGGGAGATGGAGTGTGAAGGAGTGGGTACCGGTCTGAGCGACTATCATATACAGTCCTAAGTTCTTCTCGGAGAGCTTCTTGAATGGTCTGGTGGACCTGAAGTACTTAGCTTTGATGAAAACCTGTTCTCTGACTTTGAAGTCTGGAGCCAGAGTTTGTTTAGCGTTTGTGGGACCTTGATATCGCTGTTGTGCATGGGCCATCTCTTCACAGAGGAATTGGTGGAGGGAGTCGAGGTCGATGGAGTAGTCTCTAGCTTGAGTGGAGGTTAGATCGTGTTCAGGATATATGGTGATGTTAGGATGATAACCCTTATTAGTGATAAACGGTGACACACTGGTGGTAGTATTTGGGGCATTATTGTAAGCAAACTCCACGAAAGGCAGGAGTTTGGACCAGTTGTCTTGCTGGTAGTTACAATATGTGCATAGGTATTGCTCAAGGGTTTGGTTCATTCGTTTGGTTTGGCTATCACCTTCTGGGTGATAACCAGAAGTGAAGTGGAGATGGATGTCGAGGGCCTTTCCGAGTGAGCAGAAGAAATGAGAGATGAACTCTGAACCTCTATTGAAGGTGATGTGGGATGGAACTCCGTGCTTAGAAAATACATGCAGGAAGAGCTTTGCGAGCTCTGGAGATGTGATCGTGTCATAGATCGGAACATAGATGCATTGTTTCGACAGTTGATCTACAACCGCTAATATTGCTGTAAATCCAGAGGATGGAGGGAGCTGTTCTATAAAGTCCATGGATATGGAGTTTCAAGGCTTTTCGGGGATGAGGAGTTGTTTGAGGAGCCCATAGGGCTTGTGTCTAGAAACCTTTGTGTGGGCACAGGATGTACAGGAGGAGACATACTCTTTGACAAACATCCTGATTTCTGGCCAAGTATATTTGTGGCAAATGAGTTCCAATGTCTGGTTCTGGCCGAAATGTCCAGAGAGAGAGTGGTCATGCTTGTACTGGAGGACCCAGAGACAGAGGTCATTGGAGTCTAGCACATAGATGTGGTTGTCTAGACAGAGGAAACCATCAGTATCAGTAGACCATCTAGAATCTGGAGGCTCAGAGGTGGACATGTGGATAGCAGCCAGAGAGTCGAAGGGAAGGGTGGAGAGGATGTTCTTGTGAAGAGTCTTGGCATTGAAGAGCATGCTAGCTTGGAGTACCGGAACTGCAAGGTAAGTAGCTCAGAGGGACAATGCAAGCTGTTCTTGTGGAGAGTCTCAGCATTGAAGAGCATGCTAGCTTGGAGTACCGGAACTGCAAGGTAAGTAGCTCGGAGGGACGATGTGAGCTGTTCTTGGGTGAAGATAGGTCAGAGGAATGATGCGAGCTGTTCTTGGGTGAAGATAGGTCAGAGGTTATGCAGATTGATGCGAGCATAGTCCTTATCCCCTTCTTTGGGGTAGATGTCCCAACATCTAGTCAAGGCATCCGGCTTCTTGCTGAGCTTCCCAGGGCGGAAGTGGACCACTAGGTGAAATTGGCAGAGGAACTCCGATCAATGGACTTGCCATCAGATCAGGAGTTTCATGGTAGTGAAATACTCCAGGTTCTTATGATCTGTAATAATGCTGATCAGAGTTGCAGAGCCTTCAAGGTAGTGTCGCCAGCTCCAGAAAGCCCCATGGATGGTAAGCAACTCCTTATTGTGTGTGTCATAGTTGAGCTCCAGAACTGCTAACGTCTGAGAGTAGAAAGCAACAGGGTGAATTTTGTCATCTGGGCAATGAAGGGAGAGAATGCCAGCGATGGCATAGTTGGAAGCATTAGTTTCTATGATCATCAGAGTGTCTGAAACCCAATGGGTGAGGATAGGAGCTGTGGTAAAGGCTTCCTTGAGCTTGTGGAAGGCAGAGCGATAGGATTCATCAAAGTTCCACAGAGTAAGTTTGCGGGTGAGTCGGGTTAAAGGAGTGATGATATCGGAATAGTTATCTATAAATTGGCAGTAGAAATTTGCGAATCCTAGAAAGGACTGGATGTCCTTGACCTTATGAGGCTCAGGCCAATTCTGAATAGTTTTAACTTTTTCCAAGGACATGGTAAGTCCGGACGGAGAGAGCTGGTATCCGAGGTACTCAGTGAAGTCGGTATGGAATTCACATTTCTCTGGTTTGGCATAAAGTCCATGTTTGCAGAGTCTTTGGAGGACTTCTCAGACGTGCTCTTTGTAGAAGGCTTTGTCTGTGGAGTAGATGAGGATGTTGTCCAAATAGACTATTATACAAACATCTAGTAAATCAGCAAAGATAGTGTTGATGAACCACTGGAACACTGCAGGAGCATTTGTTAGACTGAATGGCATGACAAGCCATTCATAGGAGCTGTAGCACGTCTGGAAAGACATTTTCCACTTGTCTCCGTTGGCGATGCAGACCAAATGGTACACATGCCAGAGATTGAGCTTGGTATATATCTTGGTGTGGCTAGGGGTGTCTAGGAGGTCAGAGATGTGTGAAAGGGGGTAGCAGTCTTTCTTCGTGATTTTGTTGAGTCCTCGGAAGTCAACGCAAAGGCAGAGCGAACCGTCCTTCTTGTGAACAAAGAGGACTGGAGCAGCATGAGCAGAAGAGGAGGGGCAGATGAAACCATTGGCGAGGTGTTCATCAAGGAATGTCCTGAGGGACTCAAGCTTGGAGATGGATAGGGAGTAGGTAGTACCTAAAGGAGGTGAAGTTTCTTCTTCCAGATTGATCTTTAAATCGTGCTCGCGATGAGGAGCAAACTGGGATGCCTTGCTCTTGTTGAACACATCTGCAAAATCATGGTATTTCAGAGGGATTCCGGAGAGGTCGATGGGTTTGGAAGTGGTAGAGAAGGAATGGAGATCACTCTCCTGGGGGCAGAGCTGTAGACTGAATTGTACAGAGCCCTGGAGGCAATATGCCAATGCAGAAGCAGGGGCACTGATGATTGCGATCAGGGGAGCCTTACGGTCAGAGAAACACAGTGAATCAAATAATGTAGGGTCAACCAGAGGTGGAGAGACCTCAGGCTGCAGAGATGAGCTTAGAGTTGTTGGCATGGCTTGTTTAGATGAGTGGAACAAGATACTGCTTGAGGCCCAGTCAATCAACAGATTGAAGTGGGTGAGCCAGTTGTGTCCTAAAACAAGGGAACAGGAGCCATCCAGCAGAGTGACATAAAATGTCGTTGGAGTGATATCACTGGTTTGGAAATGGATGGAGAGGTTGATAGCTTAAGTGATGGTGGAATTCGTAGTTCCATCAAAGAGCTGGAGTTGGAGTGGAGGGATGGAGTAGGTTGAAAGATTGTTTTTATTAACAAAGGCAGTATCTATGAAACAATTGGAGGAGCCAGAGTCTACAAGCGCAGAGAACAAAGGGATGTCATATGATATTATGGAGATAGAAGGCATGAGAGATTTGGAATCTAAGAGAGCAGACATGTTGAGATGGATCTCCTTGAGTGCATGGGTGGGTTCAATGCAACCACCAGTCCGTGTGGAGTCTGGAAGGTTGCAGACTATTTTTTTGCCTCCAAGGAGGCCTCTGGTTTGGCTTTCAGAGTTGTGGTTGTGGTAGTGCAAGCCTTCAATGCCCTTGAGGTTGACTTTGGGCAGTCTTTGGCTATGTGTCCTGTGAGGCTGCAGAACATGCAAAGCTTGTTGTCGAAGCAGTGTTTACTCTCATCAGCGGTGAGCTTGCCGTCTTTACCAAGCTTTGATGAAAGGTCCGGTTTGGCAGTGGAGGTGTTGGCAGCCTTTCCATTGGACTGCTTGGAGTCCTTGGGGGTGCTAGAGGACTAATTGCCAGAGTTAAATGCAGAGGTGGAGGGTTTGTCGGAGGAGGACTTGGTGAAGGGGTTGCTGGAGGGCTTCATCTGCCTGCTAAGCTCTGACTTGCACTCCCAATAGCGCACATTGATGGCTTGGGCAAGTTGGCAGAGTTCAGAGAGGGTCGGAGGCTTCCCTACACGAGAGATCTCATCCTTGATGCAATCAGGGAGGCCATTGTAAAAGTGGTGCTGGAGGGCACCTTCTCTGTAACCCTGGACTTGCAAGGCAATCCAGTTGAATTCCACTATGTATTTGTTGATGTGCTGACCATCCTTCATAGATAGATGGTTGAGTTGGTGTTCTGCATCTCCGACAGGGTCATGAGGTCCAAAGTTCATCTGGAGTTCCAGAATGAACTCCCAGAAATTGTCCATCCATGCAGGATGGAGTGCTAGATCCTTCATTTGAAGGAGGTCGGGTTCGAACCATTCTAGGGCCATACCCTTTAGGTATAACTGTGCAAAGGTAACCTTGGCACAGTCCATACGAAAAGCCTTTGGGCATTCCTGAAAGTTTAGTTTGGACTGTACTAGGAAGACCCAGAGTTTTCGGGAATCAGTCCTGTCAAACTGGTCAGGCTCCCAGACTTTAGTGCGGGGGGTAGAGTCAGAGGTACATTTGGAGGAGTGAGCAAGGTCTCAGATTGTGCCTGCCAACTGGGCAAGCGTGTTGTAGGGAATCTGCTCATCTTCCAAGTTGGAAGAGGAATCATGGAAGTGATGGGGGATGTCAGGGTCATCCGGGTCGTCATTGGAGGGGAAGTCTCCAGGGATGTCTGGATCATCTGGGTTGTCAGGAGGTTTGGCAGAGTGACTTGATTGGTTGGTTGCCTTGGATGCTGCGTTATCATCTACAATGCTCTTTTTGATGTGCGCACCCAGAGTAGAGGGATTTGGGCAGGGGCGTGATGCAGAGGCAGAGGTGGAGGTATGACGTGCAGAGAAGCTCCAGAATTCATTGATGGGTTCAGCAACCCAGCAATTACTTTCAAAGATGCTTAGGGGATTAGATGTGTAAGGGGATGGGGGAGCTGCTTGGGCTTGAGTCTGCAAGCGGGTGGTGTGGGTAGTATGAGTAGCCATGACTGATTCATGATCTGACAAGTGTGAGTTCAAATATACTGTCAAGACTGGGCTAACTCCAATGTACAACTCTGGAACTCCAGAGTTTTACTAGATGATAGGACTTTGGCTTCAACATATGTGTTGTGCCCTTGTCAGTCACATCCTGTATTTCGGAGGGTCAGAGGTTGGAGGATAAGTCCTAGATGCAAGATTCAACAATGAGTCGATCTAGTGAGAGGATGACAGAGGAGGAGGATAAGAGAGGAGGAGTTAATCTTAATCAATATTTGAACTGGAGTGTACCAGGAGTAAGCTAGGAGTTTATATACTTCGGAGGTGCATAGGATTAGTAACAGAGTTCATAGGTATTGGTAAGGAGATCGGAATGGGAGGAAGGTAAACCGGAGCTGTGCTCCTAAGCAAGCACCGGCTCGGGTGAAAGTACAGAGCAGTAACTAATATGAAAGTAGAACAAGGAGATGTCATAACAAGAATGAAGGGGAAAAGTATGTGAGGTATAAGTCCAGAGCGGAAATGGTACCAGAGTACCAGAAATGGACTTGGTAAAATCCAGGATGTGACACCAAGTAACAGAAGACATGGTCCTCATTGGGTACTTCACTGCTGGAATTCCCCCACCACTCATGAGGTAAATATACACTATGGAAAAGACCCTGGAAACAATTGAGGAGTGGTATGAAAAGGTAACCCACTTCCAAACACAGTTTGAATGAAGTGATGAAATCACTTCCCAATGCCCCAAACCAACACTCCCCTCATATAAACCAATGCCTCAACAAACATGCAATCCAAACACAATGGATATAGATGCCATCAAAGTTACCTGACTTACCCCTGAAAAAAAAGCACGATGCATTAAAGAGAACTTATGCTTCCACTGCAGAAAACCAGGACATGGAAGTTGAAACTGTCCCCACTTCTAAGGGGATAGACCTGTGCAGAAACTGTGTCTTCCACAAGTAAGGAAAGTAGAAGAGGAAGCCACTAAGGTCAAAGAGATAGACAAGAAAGAAACCATTTGGAGGGTTCGGTTCACTTTCAATAAGGATTTTTAGAACAAGGTGCCCATCCAACACAAGCACCTAAGGATACAAGTGCTCATCTTGTAAAAGTATTAACTGCAAAATCTATGAAGCTACCCATGCAGATACTTGTACCAGACCGAAACCTCAAAGCTGTTGACACTCAGGCCCTAATTGACAGCAGAGCAGATATCCCCTGCATTGACTGGGGATTCATAAGAAAACATTGCCTCCCCACTACTCGCCTTAACACACCCCTTGTCATACAAAACATAGACCAAACCAGGAATAGAGAAGGAGACATCAAATTCACCACCACTCTGTTTCTTGACATTGGAGGAATAGCCCTCAAACACACATTCTATGTTATGAATTGTGGACGGGAGAAGGTCATCCTCAGGATGTCCTGGCTCAAGGAAGTCAACCCTTCTATTAACTGGGCAAAGCAAATAATGGTCATTGTCAAAAGTCAAGACCAATCCTAAGAGCTGTTCACTCTTCACA
Organism: Tylopilus subfusipes; assembly: GCA_038091275.1. NCBI lineage: Eukaryota > Fungi > Basidiomycota > Agaricomycetes > Boletales > Boletaceae > Tylopilus > Tylopilus subfusipes. Next base: position 5,232 of record JBBPOB010000702.1, on the reverse strand, counting down.
AACATGACTATCATCAAAACAACAAACATCTCTGACCCCCACCCCACCAGGTCTATGTGCAACACACCGACACCCTCTATGACTACTTGGGATATGATACCCCTGATGATTTTATTGTTAAAGTGGTTATGGTGCAGACCATAGGATGAATTGTCAAACATGGATCCCACTTTCTTCTGACAGGCACCATAGACAAACTAACCATGGCAATAGAACTCACAGCCCTTGCCTAGAAGAACACCCTGAAAGCTGAAAATTCTCAAAGAATTCACCAAGGTATTTGCTAAACTGACAGCTGGCACCCTTTCCCCTTCCCATCACTATGACCACAAAATAAACACCAAAGAGACTTTTGTTCCAAAAGTAGAAAAAATTTATCCCTTAAATTCTAAAGAAAGGGAGGCAACCAATAAATTCATCAATGAACAACTTGCAGCCAGGAAAATTTGACCATCAAATTCCCTGCAAATGGCACCCTTCTTCTTTGTCAATAAGAAGGATGGGAAGCTACAACCTTGCCAAAACTATCAATACCTTAACCAACATACTATCCAAGACACATACCCCCTCCCACTAATCTCCAACCTCATCAATAAGTTAAAAGGGCAATGGATCTTTACCAAGTTTGATGTTCACTGGGGCTATAACAATGTCTGAATTAAAATGGACACCAATGGAAAGGAGCATTTATTACACACAGAGGACTCTTTGAACCTATGGTAATGTTCTTCAGAATGATGAACTCTCCTGCCACCTTTCAAAGATTTATGAACGACTCATTCCATGACATAATTGCTGAAGGATGGCTGGTCATCTACATGGACAATCTTCTAATAGTGTCTAAAGACCAGAAAACCCATGATGAACAAACTAAAAGAGTCCTTCAATGAATGGAAGAGTTAGACCTCCACCTGCAACTAGAAAAATGCACCTTCAATGCCAAAGAAGTAGAATACCTCAGCATACTAATTAAAAAAGGAATCGTAGCAATGAACCCCATCAAGCTTGATGGTATTTCCAAATGGCCCATCCCAAAGACAGTAAAAGAAGTGCGATCTTTTCTAGGACTTGGAAACTATTACCATTGATTCATAGTAGATTACTCAAATGTGGTACAACCACTTTTAGATCTTATCAAAAAGAATGTTGCATTCCTTTGGTCCACAAAGTGTCAGATTGCTTTTGATAACCTCAAAGCAGCATTCATGTCTAAACCTGTCCTTGCTATGCCTGATGAGACAAAACCCTTCACCATCACAACCAATGCCTCACTGGTTGCATCCAGTGTGATCCTCCTCCAAGCTGATGAAAACAGAGAATGGCATCTGTGTGCATACTTATCCCAATCTTTCAGAGATGCTGAAAGGAATTATGACATCTATGACTGAGAACTTCTTGCTATCATCCAAGCCCTCAAGGCATGGCAACATTACCTCCAAGGATCAAATACCCCTGTCATGGTCTTCACCGACCATAAAAACCTCACATACTTCCAATCTGTGCAAACCCTGAACTGTCACCAAGCCTGCTGGCTCCTTGATCTTAGTGACTTCAATCTAAAGATGACCCACATCACAGAAAAACTTTTGGTCAGGCTGGACACCCTCTCCTGCTGACTGGACTTTTTTCCCAAAGAAGGGGCCTCGAATAACACCAAAGTCACCTTACTTCCCCCATCCTTATTTGTCCAACTCCTTGACACCTTGTTGGCCAATGAAATTTCCACCACATTGAAAGATGACCTGCTAGTGCTACAAACACTTCAGTCTATTGACAGTGATGTCCCACTCGCATTCCATTCCCATCTCTCTGACTGGCAGATGAAAGATAGCATCCTCACCTACCAGGGCCACATCTATGTTTCTCCCACTGGAACTCTTCACCATGATATTCTCCAATGATGCTGTGACCATGACACTGCCAGACATCCTGGATATCTTAAAACCTGACAACTTGTCACCACCGACTTTTGATGACCTGGACTCACACAGTTTGTCCAGAAATATGTTGAAGGCCATGCAACCTGCCAACAGAACAAAGTAAACATGCATCCCACCATTCCCCTACTTACCCCAATCAAGTCCCATGCCACCTGACCCTTTCAACAGATCTCTTGCAATCTTATTACCGACCTTCCCCTGTCCAATGGCTTTGATTCCCTTTTGGTCATGGTTGACCATGGGCTTACAAAGGGGGTAATTCTATGCCCCACAAAGAAAACCATCACTGCAGAGGGAATCACAACCCTCTTTTGCCACAAAGTATACCAATGCTTCAGCCTCTATGATAAAATTATTTCAGATTGTGGACTTCAATTCGCATCCACTTTTGCCAGAGAACTTGGAAAAGCTTTTGGGTACACCCTGGCCTTATCAACAGCACACCATCCACAAACTGATGGGGAGACAGAATGGGTAAACCAGGAAATTGAAACATATCTCTGGATCTTCTGCAAAGAAGACCCCAGATCTTGGGCTAACCATATTTCCCAGGTGGAGTTCACCCACAATCATTGCCCTCATTCCATCACAGGGCAATCCCTGTTCTATCTTATAATGGGATATGAACCCCATTCTCTCCCCAACATAGTCCAAACTTCCTTCCTTTCCACTGTTGAAACTAGACTCAAAAGACTCAAGAAAAGTCAAGACAAAGCCCTCACAGCCCATGACTTGGCAAGGCAGACCATGTCAGGTTGAGTGTGAAGGAAGTTCAAACCTTTCAAAATCAGAGAAAAGGTGTGGTTAGAAGCTCAGAACCTTTGTCAAGATCTTATCACACTGAAGTTCACATCAAAACAAGAAGGACCATTCAATATTATCAAAGTCCTATCTCCCCTATCTTATAAACTCCACCTTTATAAAACATGGTGAATTCACCCTGTATTCCATGTGTCCCTCCTATCGCCTTATTGTGAGAATGCCATCTATGAATGGAACTTCCCAATGCCACCTCCATACTTAGTAGAAGGAGAAGAGGAGTATGAGATAGAATGGATCTTGTGCCACAAGAAGTTCACAGCTGGTTTCACATATCTAATCCAATGGAAAGGGTACACTGTGGAAGAATATTCCTGGGTTCCAGAGAAAGATCTCAAACACGTGAAAACACTCCTTGACGCATATAAGAAGCTTCATCTCTACTCCCAGAAGACCCAGGTTTCTTCTACCTCTCATCATCATCTCTACTATATCCAAACCACTTGAAACATGTCCCCATATTCTGGCACTCCTGAGCTGTCTATCACTATCTCCTCCCCCTCCTCACTATCAGAAACCACACACCTTGGATCTCCACTGCCTGACAACATGTCCATCATCACAGAAGACAGATGGCCTGCCAACTATGACACCACCCAACCCTAGTGCTGTCTTTTCCATGAGCAAAGCCCCACCCTGTCCCTGGTACCCAAATTAGTTACTTCAATCCCCTCTGTGAACCTCCCCATACATGCGCACTGACTTGTTGAAGAATTCCCTAGTCCCAAGACAATGAACAGATTCATGGATCTCATATGTGATTCATACCTCACTGTCCCCATTGGAGCCCACCTTGACATGGACTTGCCCCTCTACACCCTCAGAACTTATTTACAGATAGCCTAACTGGCATTCCTTCCTGTGACTCTAGCTGTCAAAGCCCCACATTCGTGGACTATCTGGACAATCCAAGCAGTACATGAAGAAGCTCTCTTAAATCTGTTGTTGGTATTACACCAATTGGGGATGTTCAAGTTCTTGAAGGATTTAGATTGCTACCTACAACAACTGGCAGAGAATACCAACACCCCCATTCCAGTCATTGGAGTCGCCACTCCTTCCCCTGTGTTGTCGATTTCCATGTCCAGCTCTCCCCTCAATAGCAAGTCCATTTGGATCTTGGAATTAATGAAAATGGATCTATGTACATGCCCACCTTTGAAACCAGGTGCTTGATAAAATGGCCCTGGATGGTGCAGCCCCTTTACCTAGGTCAGACCCTTGTTATCTTATGACATGCTTTCAGTGCCACAGCCTTGACCACATTTGAACAGAATGCCCCTGCTACCAGTGTCCCCTCTGTCTTATGTGGGGACCACTACATGCACAGCATGACTGCCTGATGCATAATCACACTCAACCCCCTCAACATACAATGATGGCCTTATCGTCTTCCTCAACTTCCTCCATGCATGGTTGCAATCCCGTTTCCAATGAGCCTTATTGAGGGCCACCTCCCCCTACCCCTAGGCCTACCAGGTGAAGGTGGCAACAAATCCCTGTACCAGAGGTTGAGGAGGACAGCATCAATGATGACTATTATGATCCCATCGGAGACACAAATGACTGTGGATCCCTGGAAGCTGCTTATGGAGAGTTTTAGATGATCATGTCAGACTTGATACTACAAAGGGGGTAGTGTTATGATTTTCCCTCTTCTCTTGTTCTATTTCACCCTCAACTTACCTATGTATCTTGGTTCGTGTTGTATTACTAATCCTGATCCTGTTTCAGATACAGGATCTCACCCTCCTGCTGGATGTATGTAAAATTTTCTGCAAAGCAGATCTAGAAACCTCCTGCACAATGAAACCTGCAACACAGCAGCATTATCATCTTGACCCCTTACATATTTGCGCCATTGTGCCATGGTCTTCATGGGCTTTCGAGCATATTTCTTAGTGAAGTATTGTAGGTCACCTAAGTTGTAGTGGGTGATCTCGCGATCAGCATCATAGTGTTTATAGAGTTTCTCCTTAAGTTCTTCCCAGTTAGGGGTCTTGAATGCAGGGAGGACTTGAATAAAGTCCCTGACATTCTTCTCACAGTAGTCTAGGATGCTTTGACATATGTCAGCATCAGTGGTAACATTGCATTGTTTGCAAAGGCGCTCATAATGATGAACAAAAGATTTGACCTTCCAGTATTGACCCTTGAATTTCTCTGGGGCATCACGACTCCTGGGTCCAGGAAGGTATGTAGAGTGTATACCAGTCATAGTGGGTATTGGATGGTAGCAAAGGTTTGCTTAGTAGGGGTGAAGATAGGTTAGGATTTGTGTTGATAGCAACAATGATAGAGTTGTGTAGTGTTTAGTAAAGCCAACCCCTCGCGGTGGGCTCCAGTTGTCGTTAGTCAGGGAAAGATGAATGGATGCTAGGGGACTCTTCTATCTTCCCTCCGGGCCCAATCTAACTATAAGCTGGTGATGGACAACGCACCTACCAGATCAAACAATAGCGTTGCTAGTGAG
>JBBPOB010000701.1:0-13835 GCA_038091275.1 Tylopilus subfusipes | reverse complement strand
ATCGACCAGTCTCCTCGACCTTCGACCTAGCTAGTCCAATTGACTAGAACCCTTGACCCTTGTTGGTCCAATTGACCATTACCTTGGTAGTCCGCTCGACTACAAACCCTTGACCCAGTAACTCTATTCTTGAGGACGTAGTGTCTCTTCGTGAGTACCTCCCTTGAGACAAGAGCAATCCTTCGAGTGTTCATCTATCAATGAACGACCAACGTAACATAAGATCAAGTATCTCCCTACGTCCCTCCTATCTAGGAGCAGGACCCATCTGCCACCATTACGTCCAGAAACACCAGAGGGTATAGAGCCCCTAGCAACTCCGACGAAGACCACCCATCCTCATCCGCACCCCAGTAACCAGCACTACCCGCACCCAGACCACGAGCACCCCAGGCCCTCTTTGGACCCCTTGTAGCCACATTAGGATCCACATCCCCGCACCCTACCACTCACCAACTTCGAATTGGTGCACCACCCCGACCCCTGTCACAACCACCTTCACAACCCAGTTCTCACGCTTCTACCCCCGACATGTCTGCTAAACCCGCAGAACTCAAAGCAGCCCTCCCGGCTGATTTCTCTGGAGAACCCGGCAATGCCATGAGATGGATCAAAGCCATGAAAGCTTACTTCGCTATCAACACCCAACTATACACCACCGACGACATGAAGGTCATGACAACCTTGAACAAGATGAGTAAGAAACGAGGAGTCTCTTTCTCAGAAATGTGGTATGATAAAATGGGGAATGCCGCTACCCCTGCCAATGAGAAAACCTTTGACAAACTCACCACCGACTTCAAAACCACATTTTACCCCTACGACGTTAAAGCCACCGCCTGTCTTGACTTGCACAAGCTAGTGCAGAAATCCTTCAAAGCTACCGATGGAACCTATGACGATGGATTCCAGAAGTATATCACAGATTTCCAGAACCTCGCCGCTAAGGCCGGTATCACCAACGATGCCTCCCTCATTGACCAGTTCTCCCTTGGGATTGATCAGAAGATCGCAATCCTCATCCTGTCCATGTCCACCATCCCCACCACAATCAACGAATGGATCAAATCTGCTAAGACCTTCCATACCCAGCGAATGCGTATCCTAGCACTTAAAGGAGGAAAACACATTCCTTCCTTCCCCAGTCCCTCCCACCAAACCAGAGATCCCAACGCCATGGATATCGATGTGGTCACCCTGACCAAACTCACCCCCACCGAACACGCTAAATGTATCAGAGAAGGATGATGCTTCAAATGCCGCCAAACTGGACATAACGCTACTCAATGTCGAACCAACTTCCCACCCCGTAACCTGACCTTCACTCCATGAAACCCTCACCCAGCCCAGAGAGTACGAGTAGCTGACACCTCTACTCCACAATCGTCGACTACCTCTGCCCCCGAACCTACCGCAATGGAGATGTATCTCCAATCTCTGAAAACCCAGGGAAAATCCGAGGATGAAGTCCTCCAAACCTTGAAACTGTGTTATGAAGAGCTGACGGAGGAAGTATCTGTCGCGCTCACGTCCGAGTCCCAGGATTTTTGAAACGAGAAGCTAGGTCAACGCTATCTTCTCCCACTGCCCATGTATTAGTAGGACAAAAGAATGAAAGAACTCTTCACATCCCGATTAAACTAAAACTGGGCACAAAAATCGTTGACGCCACTGCTCTCATTGACTGCGGAGCAACCGGAAACTTTATTGATGTAAATTTCCTATCCATCGCTAATCTACCTTTACGAAAACTCCCAAAACCCATCCAAGCCTACAATGTAGATGGAACGAACAACTCCAAAGGAAACATATGCTGGAGAACTACCGTAGAAACCACCTTTTCCTCTACCCTCACCGAACCTCTAGACCTCATGATTCTCAGCCTTGGACGATGACAGATCATCCTAGGCATGCCCTGGCTCAAGAAATGGAACCCGCACATTAACTGGCTCACTCGTACCATCGAAATACCCCGACCCATCTCTGAGGATGCAGCGTCTCTTCGTGAGTACCTCCCTCAGAGATATCTCCTACGCTGGTTAGGGATGGATGCCGATCGAAAAATCTCCAACCGGCTCAAGAAACGAGAAGTGTGGTTAAACGGAGAAACCATTTCCAAACTCACAATATCGACCCAGATTGCTCAAGCCAAAGGCGTAAAAAAATGCTCAATTCCATCCTGGTGCAGTAAATTTGCAGATGTTTTCGTGGAGGAAACACATTCTAAACTACCACCTCATCACACCTATGACCATGCTATCGACCTTCTCCCATCCTTTACCCCAAAAATAGCCAAAATCTATCCTCTCAACCCTACTGAGACTGAAGCCTGCAGAGCTTTTGTCGAAGAACACCTGAAAACTGGACGAATCGTACCGTCCAAGTCACCCCAGGCATCCCCATTCTTCTTTGTCCCTAAAAAGGACGGTTCCTTGAGACCTTGTCAGGACTATCGCTACCTGAACTCCCACACTGTTCGCAATGCTTACCCACTGCCCATCATCTCTGAACTCATTGACGAGATGAAGGAGTCCACCCTGTTCACCAAGTTCGACATTCGATGGGGATACAACAATATCCGTATCAAGGAAGATGACCAGTGGAAGGCCGCTTTCATCACCCCAATGGGGCTTTTTGAACCCACCGTCATGTTCTTTGGTTTTTGTAACGCACCCCCCACATTCCAAGCCTTTATGAATCATATCTTCGCGGATATGATTGCGAACGATGGCTTCGTATCTACATGGACGACCTCGGCATTCACACCAAAGATGATTTACCCCTCCACCATGAACATACCTGCCGTGTTCTTATGAGACTATGAGAACACAACCTCACCCTCAAGCTGTCGAAATGCATCTTCGATGCCCCCAAGATGGAATTTCTTGGGATGATTGTTGGACAAGGAAAAATCGAGATGGACACTGGAAAACTTACCGCGATCCAAGAGTGGAAACCCCCCACCTCTGTTAAAGCTATCCGCTCATTCACAGGCTTCGCTAACTTCTATCGAAAGTTCATCCCCAACTTCTCTGACATCGTCGCCCCGCTTAATCTTCTTACACGAAAGAATGAACCTTGGGCATGGACCCCGCTACAACAAAAAGCCTTCGATAAACTCAAAACAATATTCTCTTCCGCCCCTGTACTTCACATCCCCAACGTTACTAAACCCTTTACTGTGATGACAGACGCATCACTTCTTGCTGCTGGTGCAGTCCTCATGCAACATGATGAGAACGGCGACTTACACCCTTGCGCATACTTCTCCAAGACCTTCGCTTCCGCAGAACGGAACTATGACATCTACGATAGAGAACTGTTAGCTGTCATCCTCGCCCTCACCGAATGGCGCCAGTACCTCATTGGCACATCTCACCCTGTCACCATCGTCACTGACCACAAAAACCTTTCTTACATCAAAGACCCTCGGAAACTTTCTCGCCATCAAGCCCGCTGGTCTCTGTGGTTACAGGACTTTAATATCCAATGGAGTGTTTCTCCTGGAACTCGCATGGCCCCCGCTGATGCTCTCTCCCATCGAGACTTCATTGACACCGCTGACAATAACCTCAACATCACCATATGCCCCGACCCCGTTGTAATCAATGCCCTTGATATCTCTCTTGCACGCCATATCACTTCGTCATCCTCATCCGACCCACTAGTCCTTCGCGCTATCCAAAGTTTACAGGAAAACACGCCTCTCTTCCCTCGTTCTTCTTTGCAGGATTGGTTCTTCGACAACGGACATCTATATTTCAAAAACCGCCTCTATATTCCTCCATCCGCTCGACATTCCCTTGTTCAATCAATACACAGTTCACCAACCTCTGGTCATGCTGGACGATTTCGCACCAAAGCCATCCTTGAACAGGACTTCTGGTGGCCTGGGTTGTCCACATTCGTCAACAATTATATTACAGGTTGTGCAGTTTGCCAACAGAACAAAGTCAATACCCATCCAACTCGTCCACCCATTTCCCCTATCTCTTCTTCCACATCTATTCCATTCAGACAGATCTCCATGGACCTAATCACCGACTTACCCCCGACCCAAGGTTTTGATTCGTTAATGGTCGTGGTCGACCATGGTCTTACAAAGGGGGTAATTCTCATCCCTTGCACTAAAACTATCGACGCCGCTGGTGTGGCAAAATTGTTTTTCCAGAACGTCTTCAAACGATTTGGTCTACATGACACTGTCATATCTGATAGAGGTCCCCAGTTTGCATCTGCCTTCGCTAGGGAACTCACAAGACTACTTCAGTACAATGTTCGACTGTCTACTGCTTACCACCCACAGATGGATGGACAAACCGAAAGAACCAATCAGGAGATCAAAACCTATCTCCGGATCTTCTGTAATAACAACGCCCAGAAATGGGTCGACTTCCTTCCCACCGCAGAATTTCATCACAATTCTGTACCACATAACTCCACAAAGACATCACCGTTCTCACTCCTTTTAGGATATGAACCTAGATCCTACCCTTCCTTGGGGAAAACCTTCATCCCCGCTCTAGAACAACGTCTCCGTCTTCTCGAAGAAGCACAGAAAGAAGCCCTCGCAGCACATGAATCTGCTCGTCGGATCATGACCAATCGCTCTTCCAGAACCTTCCCCTCCTGGAAAGTCAGAACTAAGGTGTGGTTAGAAGCAACTAATCTCCGCCTGCACTACCCTTCCAGGAAATTGATGCCCAAACGATTCGGCCCGTTCGAAATCACTAGAGTCCTATCTCCGCTCGTTTATGAACTTCGACTTCCCTCCACATGGAAAATTCAAATGCCTTTCACGCCACCCTCTTATCGCCTTATCGTGAAACTTCAACACATGGTCCCAACTTCTCGTCGCCTCCACCTGACCTCATTGGAGCCGAAAAAGAATACAAAGTCAATAAGATTGTGACTCATCGAGGCACCATCAGAAATCGCAAGTATCTTGTTGCATGGAAAGGTTACCCTAGTTTCGAGAACACATGGGAACCCAAATCCAACTTACGACATGCTCCTGCCATTCTTTCCGCTTATAAATGGACACATCGTCTCTGATTTTTCTATCTAGAATCCTCACAGAAAGCGGTGTCTCTACGTGAAGTACCCCCCTGTGCATGCCATACCTCTTTGTCGCTGAAACAGCCAATTATGTCTTTCCTCTCCTCCTCCGTCTCGTCCTCATCTTTATCTACTCCTTCTTCTTCTCCCTTACGCTCGAGACCTGTCTTTCCTACGTTCTTACCTGTGCATTACGCCCGTTTACTTTATGCCGCAGTCCTAACAGAACCCCACATTCTTCGCGCCGTAGAAGAACTTCCTCTATGGGCTGAGGACACGACCTGCCAAGAGCTTGTTCGCCTTTTCCACGATATCGCTAGAGTACAGCAATTCCACCGCGAAGTCGCTCCCACTGATGTCCCTGCAACGTTCGGCGTTCCTATGCACCTGGTCCTTGCTGGTCTCCACGACTGCGTCCTGTCTATACTCCATATCCAGGGGTTTTCCACCTTCATTGAGTGTCTCCCTCCGTCTACTATCTACCCCACCTTCCGACGGATATATTTATCCATGACACAACAGGAACGAGATCACTACCTTACTGGTATAGACTTAGGAATCCCCAAACCACCAGTTCTTCCTGTCCCACCTCCTGTCCCTGTTCTCCCTTTGGTAGACCGCTTGTCTACTCCTCCATCCTCCCCTCCTTCTTCTACCATTTCAGAAGAAACCGCCATCGAACTTGAAGAATTTGGGTTTAATCTGATCGCCCGTGAACAGTCTCGGTCCTTTCACGTCCTGGTTGACGGAAGAGAGGTTTTGGCTTCCCCTACTCGCGTCATGCCGAACTCACTCCCCAACCGACCTGCATCTGCCCTCACCGAGTGTTTTCGTTGCCACTGTCTTGGTCACTATCGAGAGGACTGCCCTGACTACATCTGCCCACACTGCCACATCTCTGCACCGGGACATCCTCAGCATCTTTGCCTCAGGAGCCAATGTAGTTTCTGTCTACTATGGGGTCATACCGAAAGATTTTGTCCAAACCGACATTGTGCAGGTTGTAGTGCTGCTGGCCACGTCGTCGATGACTGTCCTTTTCAGCACTTTATGCCAGAGCAGGCGACCCGCATCTTTGGAGGACCCGCAGCTTCTTCTTCCGGCGGAAATTCTTAGGCGAGAATCGGCATTAGTCGAGTCAGGGACTCGAATATACAAAGGGGGTAATGTTACGATTAGCCTACTCTTTTCCTCCATCCTTCTCCTATCCGTTGACTACCAATCCCCTACCACTATATGGGGGATATACTCATCTAGGACCGATTACTTTCTTGTTATCCTCGGTCCGCTCTCCGCTCATTTCATTGAATTATAACTAATCCCCAAGCCGTTCGCTTCAGACTTCTATTCCTCTCGGAAGGGGATCTGATTCATTGACTCTTAGTCTTGATATGCTTTCATCAGACACACTCTCCTCTAATCAGTTATCTAATACTGATTACGTGTTCCTTATTACTCATTTTCCGTTTGTTCTCCGATGTTCCTTGCGGTTCTACGATTACGCGTCCCCATAGTTCAACACTATAAAAGACTCGTAGAATCTTCTGTATTCGGCATACTTGATCTTTTGAATCATACGCTTGGTCTCGTATCCTGGTCCGATCGACCAGTCTCCTCGACCTTCGACCTAGCTAGTCCAATTGACTAGAACCCTTGACCCTTGTTGGTCCAATTGACCATTACCTTGGTAGTCCGCTCGACTACAAACCCTTGACCCAGTAACTCTGTTCTTGAGGACGCAGTGTCTCTTCATGAGTACCTCCCTCGAGACAAGAGCGATCCTTCGAGTGTTCGTCTACCAACAAACGACCAACGTAACAAAAAGGGCATTGATGTCATGGTGGGCATCAAGGGATGCAACAATGAGCAACTGGTTAAGGCTAGACACTGTTCAGGCCAAGTCTATACTGCAAATGACACATGAGATGGAGAGTATCTCAGTAATAGGGTTAGTTTACGTGTCATCTCAGACAGGGTAGTTTACTTGTCATTGTGGATGGGGGAGTGTCAGTGTGCCAAAAGAGTGACAGCGTGTACTGTATGTTTAGGGACCATCAATGTCAGAAGGATGTTGATGTTGGAGTAGACATTGAAGGGGTTTTGTCTTGTGGTAGTTTTGTGTCATTTTGGACATACATATGTCTCAGGAATAATTTACATATTGTCTTCAAATAGAACTAGTTTTTCTCATCATTTTGGACAGGCACTTCTCAAGCAAGAGTAGGGGTGATACAGGTGAAGTTCACCCTGTCTTGCTAAGGATTTCAATGGAGGGTGGTGTCAGGATAATGGGTATATCAAAGATGTTGGAGATATAGTGACATCAGGAAGAAGAGGGTTCAAACATCACTTCAGACACTTGGTTGATAGGTGGGGTGTCTTGGTTAAGAAGGAGGGATTCATCTAGAGTGGGAGAAGGCATCCTTTGAACATCTTCCAATGTTTGCAGTTTATACTCTTGTCAGAGTGATGACATTGGGAGGTTCAAAAGTTCTTTGACCTCAGAGGTTGGATAGTTTATATTGGGGAGTCTGGTAGTACCAGGTTCAGCTTGTTGGTCTGCAACCATATTAAGGTGTTCTTTGATACTATAGCATCTTATGGTTCAATGGATTGTCCAATCTGTGTATTCACAGAAGGCTATGATGTCCATTTCTTGTTTGATTTCATGTGACTGGGAGGAGAGTCAGACTGTGTGATAAGTCCTCAGTAGTTGAACAAGAGTCAAGTGTTGTTCTGCTGGAGAGTGGCAGAGAAATCAGCATGAAATCATTGCTAGGGTGATGCTGAGATTTATCTCAGGGCATGGTTAATAAGAATAGCTGTTGACAGTGGTTGTTACATCCAGGGTAGACAGTGATAAGGAGAAGTATGTTGTCAGTAGTGAGGTGGACACAGAGGGTGGCAACAAAGACAAAGATTGCTTCAAGGAGTTGCTCCATGGTGGGCAGATTAGCAGGCTAGAAGTGATAGTTTTGAGGTACAACAGGGCTAATTTAAGGATGAGGTCAACTTGAAGGGTACAATGGTTTATCACAGGTGATGACAACAACAACAATGATAGAGGGGAAAGCTATGTTTGGTGGTAACAGCAATGATGATTGACAAGCTTACCACAAATGTCATTAATGATGGGTAACAAGGGAGTTTGTTTTAGACAGCAATGGTGGTACTGGTAAGAAACAGGTGTGATTGGTAAATGTTGACAATAATAGTGTAGGGGTGATTCCCAGGGTGGCTCAAGGTCAGGGAGAGCAAAGGTAATGGATTTCTGGGTGAGGGTAGGACTGAGGATGAAGCTCTTTTAAGTATCCAAGGTTATTTGGGTTCTTATCATGGGATCAGTACAATAAGTTTACTGTGGACTTCTTTTGAGTTCCATGTGTCTTTCTTTCCTTCTACAAGGTCCAGTGGTTTCATTGCGGAGTTCTGTTCAATAGGGTGATAGCAAGGAATTTTCAAAGAAAGGGTTACAGTTCCTTTTATGACAAGTGTGGGTTTCTTCTGAAAGTGAAGGTTTTGGTGGTCAAAGATGTCATAGCAAGGGTGAGACATGCAATAGTGTGTGATAAAAGGGTTGTATCCTTTCTGTGGTGAGGATTTTCTTCATTTGGGCATGAAATTACCCCCTTTGTAGAACTGATGGTCAACCATGACCAATAAGAAAAGAGCTGGTGAATGTGGGGGTGGAGATTACAGGGGCTGTGTGCATGCTGGGTGGATGAGAGAAATCAACTTCTTCTACTTCCTAGTAGCTTATTCTGTTAGGTGAAGCAGTGGCATGTGTTGTTGGCATAAAGAGGTTATCCTCAAAGACTAACAAGAGGTAGGTTTCTTCAAGCATGATAGTCTTGTGGGTTCACTAATCCTTGAATGGGACAGCAATGAGAACAAGGTTTGCATTAAGGAGTGGTACATTAAAGAATGTAGGGATTGGTGTAGGCCTTGGATGTAATGGTGTTGGTATTCCAAGAAATGCAGATACTGCTGGACATAGGGAATCCAGTGGAAGTGTTGCCTCATGCTGTAGGTTGACCAAGGAAGTCTTTAGACTGAAGTGACTAGGTCATTTTCAGGACATGACAAGATTGGATGTAATTGAGGTGTTTGGTGTTGGTGTGGTTGAGTTGGCAAGGAGAATGATTTCATTCATAGGATGATGACAAGAACAAGGGCAGTGCTGAGGGTTGATACCAGCAGTGGACAAAGCTTACTTTTTGATAGAAATTGGTGATGCTTTCAAAGTGCAGGGCTTCAGTAGTCAAGTGTTTGTCTAAAGTCAAATGCTTTATTGGACAGGGGTTACTACTAAGAGTTAAATGCCATCAGTGGATAAGGGTTTGGCACAGAGAGTGGTAGCAAGAACTTCCTTGATTAGGTGATCAAGGTGGGTTTCAAAGATTGAATGCCTTTGGTATGAGGGTTACTTATGTGAGCAGTGGTTGCAGTGGACAAGGAAAAACTGCCAAAGGCTAATGCTTTGATGGGCAAGGGTTATCAAGGTCAAATGCTTCTTTTGTCAAGGATTACTGCCAAAGGTTGGTACTGTCAGTGTGGCTACTTTGGATGGACATTTTATCTGTAGTCAATGGATACTTCTGACAAGGAGTTTTCCAGTAAACAAAAGAACTTCTAAAATGAGATGCTTTGATGGTCAGGGTACTTCCAGTAAAGGTTTTCTTTTCCAGTGGACAAGGGATTACTTCTGGCAAATTTATCAATGGTGATTAGGGTTTGAAGCTGGATGTTTTAGGGTTACTTTCAAAGGTTTATTTCTAATGGTAGACTGAGGTATTGCCAAAGTCAAATGCTTCTGTAAGCTTCCGATGGTGATGCACATTGGTGGTTACTTTCAACAAGAGTTTCATTGATGGCCAAGGGTTTACTGCCAATGGTGTTGGTGGACAAGGTTACTTCTGAGGATTGATTGTCATTGGTGGTTATGGGTTTAATCATAAGGTTACAATGATAAAGGCTTCCCTAATAAAATAATGCAGGGTGGTCAAGGTTTACTTTTGGCATTTGATAGGTACTTCCAAAGAGTAATGCTTCAGTGGACAAAGGTTACTTGCTGACAAGTTGCTTTTGTCAGTGGGCTAAGGGTCATTGCTTCAAGCAACCAAGGACATCTTTAAACTGAATGACCAATGTCAATCAGGGTTAAATAAGGGTGTGAAGAGGTTTCAAGTGTTGGGGAATGATGATGGTGTGGGGGCCCATACTCATGATATTGAAGGGTTTGGTCTGTCAAGTGACTATGATGAGGATGTAAGGACATAGGTAGCCATAAGGAGGGTTTCAGAGAATACTATCAACAGCAATAGCTTTGATGGTAAAGGATTTGTCAACTTTATTCAGAGAGTCAGCCATGGAGTTCTTTAGACTGAAGGGTAAAAACCAATCAGGGTTAAATAGAGGTGCAGGAGTGTCTGTGCACAGGGTGAGTTTGTCATAGAGCCTGTCTGTCAGTGAGGTAGGAGATCCTAACTTGGTCTAAGAGAAACACTTTCATATCTACTTGAAGAAGTGTTTGTTGTGATTGATGACTGGTTTTCAGTATGACAATTAGTTTGAGAATTGAAAGATCTAATCTTTCCCATAACTAATTGCTTATTGGTAGAATTCCTTATCGAAGAGTTTCCTTATTTGGGTCAAAGGAATGGCAGGTGATGGTGGTAGAGGGGTCAGAATGTCAGTTGTGACAGCATGAGACACAGTGGTGACTGATGAATATTGCACAGGGTTCATGCTAGAGTGGAGATATATGTGGTTTTTGTGATCAGTAAAGACATGGTGACAGGGACCCTTGTCATAACAAGGGTGGAGAGAAAAATTGGGAGGGTTCTTGTGACTGTAACAAGGAGTGAGGGGGGATGCTGACAGAGATCATAGTGTCAGGTTTTGATATGTCATGGATACCTCTATAGATGGTGATGGGGTACTTTCAATAGTTTATCAGTGACACTTAGTTAGTTTAGTTGTATTCGGAGTTATAGACAGAGTAGTTGGCGACAAGAGTTGCAGGCAAGGTGCTAGTCTACAATGGGCTACTTCTACTTAGCTTTGTGGTGGGCATTGACAAGTTCTGCTTTTGATTGCAGAGCAACAAGGAATTCTTCTGGCATATCCAGTGGTGGAGAATTCCATGGGGAAATTGAGCATCCTTGATTGAGGAAAGACAAAGAAGTGTGGACTAGCACTTTTGGCAAATGATGGGGAGGAGTTCCCTAATACTTCAGATAGGGGTTTCATTGAAAAGGAAGGTGTCACTAGTTAATCAGCCAAGAATTAGGGTGACTTCTGCTTATTCATCAGTGGCAATGACAAGGCTTAGTTCCTTTCCACAGGGTAGTGGAAAATTTATCAGGGATGAAGATAAGGTCCACTTCTCAAAGAATAATGGGAAGGGTCAAGATTGGTGGGGTGTAACAAGTCTAAGGGCCAGCAGCAGTAGGTATGATGACTGCAGTTTGTCTTGAGTGGCAAGGATATGGAAAGTAGTGGTGACACTATTGTCAGCGAAGGGCATTAGCCATAGTAGCAGCAATGATAATAACACTGGGGAGCAATAGAAAGGGGTATGTGAAGGTGTACAAGAATGAGGCCATGATGAGAGGGGTCCAAGAAGTTCCTTGGCAAGGCTATGATATGAGGTTGTCAAGGGTAAGGGTGGAAGACACACATGGTGGTTGCTCCATTGACACACTAGTTCTATTGTTATGCTATGAGGCATACACTAACTCCCAAAGATTAGAGGCAATGGGTAGAGGAATACTTTGTGTAGAAGTCAAGGGTTTTATTGATAGGAATCAATAAATAGAGGGTGCTTTCAATGAAGGGGTTCATTGATTGTCCATGGGTTGTCTCATTCCATAAGTTAGCTAAGGAAGTCTTTAGACTAAGAGCAAGAAACCCTTAGGACACTACAAGGACTCAGTGCCTGGACATGAGAAGCTTGGGGTGTAAAGCAAATACAGGGACCAAGGCACAAGAGTTCTAAGGCATGATCAAAGATGATGGCCAAAATACAGGATAGATTGTGATGAGTGAGCTAAGGATGAGAGTATAAGATAGGAGCTAGTGGATCAAAGAGAACTAGCATGGGGAACTATGGAAGCTACTCAAGGGATTTAAATAGTGACTGGTGGTAACTCTAGGGCAGGTCTATGTGGGTTAGTCATCCACAGTACTGAGTCTGAGACATGAGATATGAGAGATGGAGAAACAAGATAATAAAGAGATCAAGAAGATGAAACAAGGGAACAATGTAACAGAGGGACAGAGAGATGAAGAGATGGAGTTTCAAGATAACAAGATATGAAATACAAGATTGGAGATCAAAAGGAAGAGATGGAGATAAGATCTCTAGGTGATAAGAAGATCCAAGATGGGGAGAGATGAGGCAAAGACAAAGAGACCAAGACAAGAACAAAGACAACAAACCAGAGAGCTGGTTAATAGAGCATTGGTGGATACCCAGGTGAATGTGAAGAGTAGAAGATGAACTAGGTTCCTACAGTAAGGCAAAGTAAACAAGGAAAGCAAGGAAATGGAGAGATGAGGAAACAAGGCAGAGACAAAGGCAAGAGACAAAGGCAAGAGACAGAGAAAGCCAAGGCAAGTCAAGTTGAGACAGAGAGGTGAAAGAGATGTCTGAATGTAGAAAGGTAGGTAAATCATAACAGAGATTGGCTAGTTTCAGTGAGATAGAGTATTCTGTAAGGATGGGAAAATGGTCAGTGTTGACTGGCATAAGGTGTTCTGCTGTCTCACATCGGGTGATGATTTCAATTAGGTTTTTGGTGCAGAAGACATTGTTGGGGCATGTATAATTTTTTGATGTGTTTGTGTGTAGCATGGGGATTGTAGGAGATAGGGCCATGCAGAGATCATGGGTGGCAAGGATGTCAAGTAGTGGTTGTGCTACTTCTATGTTGGCATTGGTGAAAAGGTGGTGATTATTGGGGTCATCCCATAGTGGGTGGTAGCAGTTGAAGTTGCCTAGAAGTATGATGCTGGTGAGGGGGTTGGAATTGGAGTTGTGTTGGGATGCAAGGTGTTGGGTTAGGGCTTTGAGAGTTTCTTGGTGGATTCTATCATTGTATACATTATATATGTGGAGGTTGCATGCATCACTTTGAGCTCAATGGCAGTGATATCAGGGTTGTCTATTGGGATGATTCACCAGCCATCTTTGAATACTTTCTTATTTATGAAGAGTACTAACTGGGTTCATTTTGTATTGGCTTTGTTGTGTGTGGTTGGATATATTACATTCCATTTAGAGTTGGCAGAGGTGAGGTTGATGCAGTTGATGGTTGGTTCTTGTAGTGCCACAATGTTGAAAGTGAGTGGGTCAAGGTTATGAAGGAAATGTTGTTGAGCAGTAGCTGATTTGTTAAGATTTTGTTGCCATATTCTGATTGTGTTCATGCTAGTTGGGTTGATTTCATGTGGGTGGTTGTTCATCATTGGGTCAGGGTGGGGAGATTGAGGTCATCACAGATGGGGTGGCTGGGGGAGTAGTTGGATGTTGAGGGGCTTGTTGGGCCAGCAAGGTTGGTATGGGTGGATTCTGGGGTTTGCAGTTGTTGGGGATTTGCACCATCTCATTGAAGGAAGTTGTCAAGGTTGGTTTGAGTTTGAGTTTCTGTGGCAAAGGTTAGTTGTGAGGGTGGTTGGGGGCATACCATGGTCTGTCCTTTGTTTCTGGGGTAATCTTGTTCGTGGCAATGGTTTTCTTGGGATGTTGGCATTCAATTGTCATCCAGATGTTG